>JANTCA010029936.1:11643-21680 GCA_024741275.1 Chironex yamaguchii | reverse complement strand
CCAGCATCCAATATTGAATAAGACAACATCCTAGGCTAAGTGAGTCAACATTCTAGGTTAAGTGAGCCAACATCCTAAGTTAAGTAAACCAACATGCTAAGTTAAGTGAGCCAATATCCTAAGTTAAGTAAGCCAACATCCTAAGTTAAGTAAGCCAACATGCTAAGTTAAGTGAGCCAGCATCCAATATTGAATAAGACAACATCCTAGGCTAAGTGAGTCAACATTCTAGGTTAAGTGAGCCAACATCCTAGGTTAAGCCTACATCCTAGGTTAAGTGAACCAACTTCCTAGGTTAAATAAGCCAACGTCCTAATTCAAGTGAGTCAACATCATAGCTAAGTGAACCAACATCCTAAGTTAAGTGTGCCAACTTCCTAGATTTGGTGAGCCAATATCCTAGGTTAAGGAAGCCGACATAATAAGTTAAGTAAGCCAACATCCTACGTTAAGTGAGCCAACATGCTAAGTTAAGTAAGCCAGCATCCAATATTGAATAAGACAACATCCTAGGCTACGTGAGTCAACATTCTAGGTTAAGTGAGCCAACATCCTAGGTTAAATGAACCAACGTCCTAAGTCAAGTGAGTCAACTTTCTAGGTTAAGTGAGCCAACATCCTAGGTTTGTTGAGTCAACATCCTAGGTTTGTTGAGTCAACATCCTAGGTTTGATGAGCCAACATCCTAGGTTTGTTGAGTCAACATCCTACTTTTGTTGAGTCAACATCCTAGGTTTGATGAGCCAACATCCTAGGTAAAGTAAGCCAACATACTAATTTACGTTTGCCAACACCCTAGGTTAAGTAAGCCAACATCCTGTGTTAAGCGAGCCAACATCCTAGCTTAATTGAGCCAACATCCTAGGTTAAGTAAGCCAACATCCTAGTTTCAGTGAGCCAACATCCTAGTTTCAGTGAGCAAACACCATAGGTTATGCAAGCCATCGTCCTAGGTTCAGTGAGCCAACATCCTTGATTGATGAGCTAACCTGCCTTCTTCGACTTTTAGCTAAATCTAATAACTTGCATCTTTGAGCACATAATATATCCCTCTCACTTGAATTGTTAGCATCGCCATCACCATAGTTTTGCAGTATATTATCCGCAGTAAGATTACGTATCTTCCTCAATATTTTAAGGTAGATTGGTATCCTAACTGGCTCTAGCTGATTAATTTTGGGGGATTATTTGATTCAAAACCTCGATTCTGGTTGACTTTTTTAGGTAAAGAAACCTGCATAGAACTACGGTTAAGAAGTCTTCCTTAAGATAACCTACTTACCATATTTGATAATGATATCTTCATGAAGAATTAGCTACAATCCCTAATAAAATTTCTTAGGACACTCATAGAAGCCTATCAACTCCCGAATGTCTTTCCTGGTGGCTTTTACTCTTCACTCAATCCTCCCTAAAATAGTCTTGTTCTGTCCACCAGTTGCTTGTAGTCACGATGCAAATGCGTTGTTTTGGTTATGATATACACATTTCTCAACATTTAACGTTGTCTGGGCGGCACTTAAAAATCCAAAGTGTCCCAGAACATTTGTCTAGGATTGCAGCAATGAAAACATTGTGGTGATACCTCCTATTGTTTCAATCGGCTCGGAGAAAATTTGCAGTGCTTCCTATTTCATTAATGTAACAAGAAAGGAATGAAGTGCGTAATTTATGGTTAAAAAGACTTACCATTGGTTACCTCTTCCTGCACCTCTGCAACGTACTGCCCTTTCTGCATAAGTGGTTTTTCACAACACCCTAGAAGATCAAAATAACAGCAAACTATGTTTTAAACAGACATTAACAAAGTACCAAAAGATCTTCAAGAAGAGAAAGTGCGATTTGACACAATATTACATTGGGAGTTAACTTCTTATCGGGTTTTATTTGAAATCAGAAAGCAATAATCAGCTTTAATTAAGAGGGTACATAAGAAAGTGAAATTGTTACATTATTCAATCTTTAGCATTAGGGAGTAATTGATTTGTTATATCTTAATTCTTAATTCTACACCATGTGGCTGAGAGATTTTGGAAGGATAGCCACCCTCTTGCAAAACGCTCAATCATTGGTAACAACCTTCAGAACGACTCTTAAGATAGCAAGCCCTAGTCGGTTTATAAAGTATCATTTGTGCTTTTTAACCTTAAGAATATATAAAGTAGTCTTAATGTCACGATTTTTAGACAGCTATAGTGAAGGCCACACAAATTTGTAATGTAGATCGTTAATTTTGATTACTATATTAACTTCACTTTACCAAGAATTCTCCATTTGTAAGTTAATACTTGATGTCATAATATGTTACTGAAGTACATAAAAATAATATTCACTTTTACCTTTCGAGTGTAAAAGTAAACTTTAGACGACGCTTTAATAATCCTATTTAGTTTAAAACATGAAGACAAAGAAACGTCCGAAAAATAATCAGTGGTAGCAATAGTGGCATCAGGAAATTACGGGACTTTGACTCCCTAGACTCCTTCAGGCCGGCCTCAGTCAATATTGGCCATAGGGCCTTAGATATCATACGTGTGGTTAAATTAACCAGACGTTAATTTATTTGTCTGTGTAAAAATCGTCATCTTCTCTCCAGAAGCATATAAGCAAGGCGAGTCCATGAAGTTGGGCGTAGTGTATGCAGTTGTAATAGCTTTGAAAAATGAAAATGGTCAATATCGGCATAATTAATAAAAAATACGACAACAAAATTAAAGGTCAAAAAAAACATTCTAGGATATATTTGGCTGTTTAAATTGATTTACAAAAGACAAATGAGGTTGACTGTGCAAATGTGAGGTAATATTTCTATAGGTATGTAGTGGACGTCAAGGGTATTCAATAAAGATGATTAAATTGTCGCAGAAATATCCAGCCAAGTGTATATTTCCCATTAGTATCATATTTTAGGATAGCAAATTTTTGACTTGCAATGCCTTAGTCGTAGGACAGAAAATTTTGTAGTCTAATTTAGCTTATTTAATTTGTATACAGATTAAACATAAGCAAACAGGTTTTAAGTTAATGTAATAGTGTTTTGACCTTTCTTAAGAAATAGACATCAACAGAAACATAGCAACAAAATATATCTTTGCAATGAATGACAATTCACCTGAATACACTGTCAAAATATTTTTCAAACGATTTATATCGCTCGTATTTAAACCCTTCAAAAGTGGATTTTTTCTCCTCTCTTCTGAGTTAGATCCCCACAACATAAACAAATTTACCACTTTATGTTTGCAGCCTTTAAGCACTTTGCATGCACTTGAATTAAAAGTAACGCTATCCAAGTCACTTACATTTACTACCCAGGCCCCTTTAGTATTCTTTCGTGTTTCAAAAAACAAAAATATTGATTTGCGGACGTTAAAAGTGCTTCAACCAGTGGTCTCTGTATCCTTTCTAGAGGAGACTTTAGAACACAATATATCAGGGAATTAAAATCTACAAGATCTTGAGTTTGGAACGAAATTGAAACAGCAATTACAACAGATTACAATAGACTGGGAACGCTCACAAGTTTAAATGTCGTCAAAATACCGGTCGGGAAATGACTCATAAATGACATCTTCAAGGTAGTTGATGACGATGATGATGATTATATAAGGTTGATGAAGGTTTATGATAATTAAAGAAGATGATGATAGGATGATAATAACGACGGTGATGATGATTCCTATGACACTAATAATGATAATATTATGGATTGAAAGATAGCAGCCTGGAGAGAATTTCAAACTGAAGTACACTAAACACAATGCACGAAGACTTTATTACGTATTCAAAATTACAACAAATTTTAACCTGTAAAGCAGATATAACTTGGGATGCAGTTTTAACCTGGGAAGCCATATTGATTTGGCAAGCAGGTATAACTTGGAAAGCAGTTTTAACGTGGCAAGACGTTTTAACTTGGGAAGTAATCTCAACCTGGAAAGCAATATTAACTTGGGAAACAAATAGCGAGTAAATATTTATAGACAGGAAACCTTACTAGAAACCAAAAGTATTTAATCAATTATATTTACAAGACAGGCAGTAAACCTATAGCCTATACTGTCATGTTTGCGACACGTCTTAGCAAATATGGTCAATTTTGGTCAGAACAGGATGAGTATACCATACTAGAAACCAAAAATATTTAATCAATTATATTTACAAGACAGGCAGTAAACCTATAGCCTATACTGTCATGTTTGCGACACGTCTTAGCAAATATGGTCAATTTTGGTCAGAACAGGATGAGTATACCATGCACTTTTAAACATATTCAATTGACAACATATTTCATGTAAGCCGCTTTAAAGGATAAAGATGGTAAGCCTTACCGTATATAATGCGCATGGAGAAAGCCTTAGCTGATTTAAAATTGCTTGGTCTATATTTATTGTTACCTGGCTACCTCTAACACTATAAGTTAGCAAGTCTTTGATTATATGCTGTATTCTTTAATCTTATTGACCAGACTGTAATCCAAGTAATGAATGCATATTTTGAAAAACGAACGCTGACATAACCGAAAATCTCCCCTTACTAGATAAAATCTACCTCCAGCGAATGATGTTCGTGATTTACCAGATCCAAATTTTATTGGGAGTGACAAAATAAAATAAGATATTGAAATATGCTAAAGTGCTAAAATTCTACCCTCTAAATCAAAGTACAACAATATCCCACAAATATCATAAACTTAGCTGGCAAAATTCCGGAATTCTCAATCGAACAAAACTGCTTTGTCATTTTTAGTTTTTGAAATAATAAGCATTAAAACTTACCCTTATCGAGCAGCAAAAAAAGGAAAAAATACAGTACTGCAGATATTCCATCCATTGGATTCCAAAGTCTCTGCTCAATGTTACTAATCCTATGCTATAAGATGTTAATTTAAAAGCAGCAGTGATGAACACAAGAGTAAAGGAGACAGAAGTTCTAAATTTTGCGCTGTGTATAGCATGCCAAACTCCACATAAACAATATCACTCGTACACTATCTCATAAATAAATACATCAACCAAAGAAGATGCTGTACCCTGTCAGTGATCTAAACACCATGCAAGTTGGTATGGCGAACAGCTATAGCCTTGAAGGTATTAAAACACTATATTAAGCATATACTACACTTAAACCGAATTTGATAACAACATAGCACAAGGTAACATAAATTTATTCTTCATAGAAAGACGTTAAATGATGTCAAGGCAGAGACTCTAGAAAGTTCTAAATAATTTATACGAGCACTTTCCTCGAGGTTTCATTTTCTTCGGCAAATAGAATAAACTTGATGATTCATAGTAACCACATCGTTATATCAGAACAAAGAAGGCAACCGTAATAAGCAACAAAGCGACCAATAGACGATTTCAGATGCTCTTGCAAGTGTACTGACAACAATGTCTAACTAGGTATTCAGACATTAGCAAGGCAGGAGTCATTATAAGAGAATTGGTTCTACTTTTAATGAAGGGTACAATCCATTCGCGAATTTTCGAGCCGCTTAACTGCAGAACTGTCACGAGAGAATGTCTTATTTGTCTTTTTATGGACTGACTTGAATACTTGCTATACGAAGAGAAAGGATGTACCTTATTGCTTAAAAAGTAAGTTAAAAAAGACTAAAATTTTGTATCAAATTTTACAAACGAAGTTTTGCCCGGGATTTCATGGACTTTACTGACGCTAACCTTAAACCGACATTTTCCAAACATTCGACTTGTAGCCATTATTGAAATACATGTTAAAGATGATGAGAAGTAAACACTAAAGATGAGAATAAAACTGTCGGAAAATACCGAAAGAAAATACCCGGGAACAGCTTACCGGGTACATAAAGTGTTTGATATTGACGAAAGCAAAGAACTAAACATCACAGAGGAAGAATATATACTAGAGTGGTGCAAAAATTGAAAGAAATATATCAGAACAGCACGAACGTGGACATTTTGACCAATGGTGAAATGGAAATGCTATATTGTCATGTTATGCAAGCAAGTTGTTTTTACTCTATTAGGGTTTCTTAATTACTGGAAAAGTCGGTTAAAGGTAAATAATGTCGGGTAAATTGAAAAGGAAACAAAGTCTGACTTGTGACTACATTTTTTTCAAGTAATTAACTTTTATGCTTGTTTAATATCTATCAGACGTAGATTTATCCTTAATTTCTGTTCAGTATGAATGTACATTCTTCGCAAATAATGGCATAAAGATCACTTCAGAAACTGTTCTGGCAATCTTCGACTTTGTAGACAATATCTTGAAAATATTTTCGACATTCTACCAGTCATATCATAAAGAAAAATCTTTCCTTTTATAAATCAATGCAGAGTCTAATCATCCACCTAAGTCTATTTTCACGCGCTTTACAGAGAAGACAATAACCCGTTCAGAAGACCCATCAAATCATATAATTTCTGTCTATGTGACAGAAAAAGCAATTGGGAAATGTAGTAGTTATACGAGAAAATATAAAAAAGAGCAAAAGGAAAGGATCGTTTTAAGTAAAGAATTTAAGTTTAAGTACGTAGATAACGGTTGTAGAAAAGTGATGAAAACGGCGTGGAAGCAGAGATATAATGATCAACAGTCACAGTCAGGGAAAATCAACTACAGGAAGCCCTCTTAGTGATCCCTTAAGTAATATTATTTCATTTGTTTATTAATTTTAATTTTCCAAACTTTTTTCCAGTAAACATTACATTGACTCAAAAACAGTTGGAGTGGCAGACGTGAAGAACGGTAGCGAGTGGAAATTACTTGCATAGCTGACGTAGGAACCACTTCAATAACTGCTAAAACGGATCCAGAATAATAACAGCAGGCTTTTTGTTATATAACCTGTCGCATTTTGATAAATCCCTCTATGTTCCGTCATTCGTTGTTTTTTTTACATTTGCGTTTCAACTCTCCTATTTTAACTTATCATGTGTAGCTGTAGAGTTTTAAACACGGGCTTTTCTGGCCCAAAACAATTGCCCAATAAGAGCAGACTAAAGGATTGTTAGCATGACGCCCATTTTTATCCTGATTACAATCAAATCGGTTTCTTTCTCACTTCAGGGAGGATTTGACTTACGATATTCAAAATATCGGAGTAGAGTTATGGTACTAGGAATACTTCAAAAGATTATTTCATATCGAAGGTTGTTGCTTTCTGCACGTTAGTTAATTCATGGAAACAATAAGCATACATCGACTTCAGTTAAATTTTCTGCTATGATACTTATAAATTAACGTCAGGAAAAACTCTATAAAATCAATTGTCACTACTTTTAAGGCGAAGGGTTAGTTTAAGTATGTGTTGCTTTGTTTGCTACCGACATAGCTATCAAGGTCAGACCACCTTCCGAATACACTTTTATTATAGCTTGAAAACGTCACAAACAACAAATGATTAAGTGTTGTTGTGATCAGGATCAACATCTAGATAGAGAATGTTTTTATGTCTGATTATTCCACGATATTGTGTTTTTAACATTTTGGAAAAACTCTAAAGTAAAAGACAATATCAAAAGATAACAATGCAAATTCTCAAGAGTGCCAATGAATACTTAGAGATCTGTACCAGTCGCTAGAAAAGGACTGGTTAGGAAAGCTATTGCATTACGCTTGTAAAGATATTGCTCTCCTTTCCTTATATCAGATGACGATGAGCTAGTAACCTAATGTGTTTGGCCTAGCTAGGCAAGAAAACACATAGGGTTGGGAATAGTGCAAAATGCCAGACGAAAATTGTGGATTCTTTGGATATACAAATCATGGAACCACTGATTTAAGTAGAAGAAACAAGGACTCATCGATTTCTAAAATAATGTATTTCCAAATTCCTTCTCCAAGCGAAACAGATTGTGAAGAAACGAAGCTGCAAACGTTAGCTGCAAGAAATGAATGGATGCAAATTGTATGTCGCACAAATATTAAAGGTAGTGATCTAGAAAGACAGTTTAAGAGTAGCACGTTTTACCTATGTGAAATACATTTCAGTCCTGACGATATCGAAGAATTCCACATGCGTAAAATACTTCCTACTGGATCAGTTCAATGCAAAAATTTTCCCGTGAAATCCCACGATGGGAGAAGCGAAAAAGAAACACGGCAATTAGTTGTCTGGTGTGATCAGCCAGGTTTATCCTATAATAAAGGGAAATCAGCATACTCATTGGTTCAAAATTCCACCAAAGCTTTTAAATCTTTGAAACATTTGTCCCTTGCAATACCAGCTGGAGAATGACCATGTCATTTTCACAGTTGCTGCTGAAAACTTTTGGGTGCCTCAGTTTTGTGCAAAGATCACCAGTGAGTTCAATGTCACATGTTCTTACTTTGGGTGAAGGGTACCGAAAATTTCCTTACTCCACATCCAAAAATTTGTTGTAAGAGAATTTTTGTCTATAACCAGAAGTTAATCAATCTGTGATAGATTGCCAATCGATGTTTCTGGCAATAATGAAATCAGTCATACAGTGTCAAGAAGGTCAACCTTTAATGAAAACCTTGAAAATAAATGTAGGATCAATACTGTCGTTATCAAAAGAAAGGTCTGTGGCAGCAAACAGCAAATCTTGAACCATAAATTTATCCTCAAAAAACATTTCGAAATCAGTGTCTATTGCATTCCGCCATGATGATCAATCTCCTTACTGGCTCGTTGTCACATGACTACCAGATTTGCGTTTGTTCAACATTCTTGTCAAAATACTTTGTTATTTTTGTATGCTTCCCTAACCAGTCCTTTTCTGTTGACTGTGCCTGTTCCCTGTAAAAATATGCACGTTGAAATTTTGAAAGTTTTTCATATTAAGAGATAAAATAGCTCCTGGAGCAGATGCCATGCTATCAAAGGCAAACATGTGGTTTTCAAAATGTATATTTATCATTGTTGCCAATGTGGGGGTAGTTTCAAAATATATTCAGATTGATACTATTACAGAACACACGAATTTTCCCAATAACGTTATGAATGTTACAGCCATCAATATTATCCTTCTGCTTGTTCTCTGGGTCACGAACTCTAAATAAAATTATTTTGTGTACGTTTTGTAAAATACAACGTAAATCCTTGAATTGTCTCCTACCCCTCAAATAAGTCCTTATTGCTAACATGCTGATTTTATCCATCTGAGGTTCCCATTGGCGTTTTTTGAGTTGATACAAAAACTTCATGCATTTGACAATGATAAATGCTCATACAGGAATTGCTGACAAAAATATACAAGGTCTTTTAAAAATGCATTCGTTGTGTACAGCGAGTTTGAGACGACTTCGTGTTTCTAGCTTTATCTAGGTATGCTTCTGACTGTCTCTGTATGCAACATACTTCACTGAAACAACTAATTTTTCCGTTTTCGTTTCTCAGTAACTACAGCAATCACGGTGTTTGTATTTGTAGTATCGAGAAAATAGTTTATCATTTGACATGTTTCAACCGGAATGTCACCAACTAGTTATTCGCTTTTTCCTGGAAATATTAGAGCAATATTTATTATTTTGCATTCTAGAGAAACTGTACGACTTTTTCTCGATAACGAAAACGAAGATAGGTACAAGTAAAAGAAAAGCAAAATTAACCAATGTTGTCACCAATACATTGACCCCAATGATCTCAATGACAAGATGGTGGTCACATCAAAATGTCTTCCTCGTAAAAGATGACAAATAATTCAATTGACACTCTAGAAGACTGCAGTTCAGAGTAACAAACGTCTCACTCATGCAAAGGACTAGAAGATAAAGTTACCTTATTCCAGACTATACGGACCATCCATGTCTCTTGTCAAATTTTGTTGATTACAGATTAAACATCACCTTATTTGTACTATGAAAGAGAGGTTGTTTCTACTTCTGTTAGACTGAGTCACACAACGCAGACAAAGGTATCTCTACAAGAATTTTATTCAGTTTTTGAAAGTTGCGAAATAGTTATGCATGAAGGAAGGGCTAGAAGAGAAAGATTTTCTTGATAACAGGAAACATAAAGGCAGAGGATGCAAGATGAAAGCTTTTGACCATACTACTCATTTTATTGCAGTGGAGAAGTAAAA
>JANTCA010029936.1:0-11543 GCA_024741275.1 Chironex yamaguchii | reverse complement strand
GAAACATAAAGGCAGAGGATGCAAGATGAAAGCTTTTGACCATACTACTCATTTTATTGCAGTGGAGAAGTAAAAATAGGAAACTTTTCCTGTTTCACTTAACACAGTGGTATTGTATATAAATGACTGTTTTTTATGTATTAGCGAATTCTTGCACATTTTGCATTGCTTAATCGAGAGATCTTTGATGCTGAGAAGGATTTGCCGGGGCATTTGTTTATCAAAGTGACCAAGCAATATCAAAGCCTTGAGGAACAAAAGGCTCAAGCATAAGAAATGTTCGTTCATTTTCTCCCTAACTAAAGCCTCAGCTATATCAAATGTAGCCTTGGACCAAGACGGCTTGTTCATTGATATAATGGTGTTGAAGAAATTCTACCTAAACACAGCTAAACAAAACTTACTTCTATTGTACAGAATTACACTTTCAATTAGATTTACAAACTGTGAGTAAACACATTTCAAGCTCAGGCTAGTCAAAAACAAGTTAAACTAAACAATGGGACAAAGAAGATCCTTGCTCCTGTTGAACACTGAAGAGAATTTTATTCCAAACATTGACCACAAAAACAAAATAGACATATTTTCGAGCACTACCTTGCAAAAAAGTTTACAAATGTAAGGTGTTAGTATCAAATAGTAGAAATATCATAAAATCACTTTAACAAACTCTCAATTATTTTTGTTGAGACACTGTATGAGACTAAGTTCTGTGAGAATGATTTATGTATAGTTAAAATACAAATTTGCAGCGCCCTTCTAAACCTTCAATAGCTGCTTCCAATATGCTCTATAATCAAACGTGAGACCAAATGTTTCGTCGGAAAGTTTTTCGCCTTGCCCCCTCCCCAAGCCAGGAGACCGACGACGCCTCTGCCTCTAATCTTGACTTTTTCATAAAACGAATCTGCATAAATCGTTTGCTTCATTTCAATTGATGGATTAACTTAAAAGAGAATAATTTACTTTTTGTTTTCATCGGAAAACATTCGTCATAAATTGGTAAGATTACGTTATAAATCGGTAAATTTCCAGTGAGCATCGGTTTGCGCTTCGTTTTAGCTTTTCGTTCAAACTTTGTGAAAACTTCGTTAAGATGTGACATTTCTTTAACATGGTGATATGTAATTATAGACTATTAACTTAATACGTTCATCGCTTTTATTTACAAAACTCCTCTTGTTCTCCAGAGCGAATTTTTTCTACCTTTGCATTAGCGAACTTTTTAATTTTACAGTTGAAAAGATGTAACTTCCATTTATTGTTAATCAGAGACACAGAGGGTAACAATTCATGAAAAATGATCACCATCAATGTTAAAAATAAATTGCAATTTGCAACAGGCTTAAAAATGATGGCAACTATTGCCTGTGACCTTAGCAAAAGTTTTCTGAACTGCCACTAAGTTGACTAAGTAATTTCAGCTAGAGGCGCCGACCTTTTGTTTATGGAAGTAGGATTTTACTTGTTTTGCGATTCCTTCTTGGGTTGCGATGCAAGCATAAACATAAACACGGTGATGAAGGACAATGTATCTCTCATAAGGTCGATTTAATCTGACCTCAGTCAAACGAAAAATAGAACTAATGGCGTCAGCCCAAACCCTTTTGGAAATGAGATCAGCAAAACTCATGGTGAAAAAGTGATAACAATGACATCAAAATTGCTTGATTCATTTGTATTGGACTTGTGGTTTCTCTGCCTACCGCAAAGACAGTAGAAAATATTGTACATTCAAATTAGAAATATAAAGAGAACTGCAGAGAGACCAAAGATCTAAGTGGCTGGTTTTCACAAAAGTATTTCCCCGGTACCGAAATGGAGCCCAAAAAAGTCTATGTACAGTAGAGAGAACTTCTACATTTCGTTAGAAGTTATTTTGGGTTTTCTATGTCCTGTTTAAACTAGTTTTGATTTAACAGGAGGTTACTCGAAAACGAGGCTAAGTGCGGTTTGTAACTGCCAGGTGGATAATGTAGTATTTTTTGTAATATAACAAATCGATCAATAATTCTCAGAGAAAAGGACATGACTTAAAAAGCTCATGACTTAAAGAATGATTTTGGAGCTGAGAGCCAATGAAAGATAACTTCATTGGCCTCTGTGTTAACTGAGCCATCTCGGCAAAGTTTTCTTAAAATCAATCTACTCTATAAGGGAAATTTTTATCAGGGTTCTAAAAGTTTTTGTGCAAATATATTTTCAGATGAATAAGCAAATGACCTTATGTTGCTTGAAATTTAAGATTTCACATATATCTATTATTGCAGCCGTTGAAGGCAAGGAATGTTCACTTTTTGATTCAATCTTTTAATCCATTCCTACCAATTTTCTTCCTTTTATGTGAGAAATTTATTGATCATAAATATCAGACGAAGGGGGTCAAAGCCCCTTCATTTTTCCTACGGACATATCACTACAGTGACCTAATTCTAGTGAAAAACAGTCTTATGGCATTCCTGCTGTCTAATTATCTGTGATTTCCGTGTCAAGAATATTTCCAATGGCGTTTGTCATCACCATGACTACTAAGATATAGAACGTGATATAGTTATTGTTGCTATCGTTATCTGCTTGTGTAACAGTACAGTGAAACATATTTTCTGCAATGCTGTGCAGTTTTTCCGTTGTGTAGCTCTATGAGGACACATATTTAGAGGCTTTAAAGTAAAGCTAAGAGACAGCTATTGTTACAAAGAAAACAAATGTATTTCTAAATTGCATTTTCTAATTTCTAAGGCGTATATCGTTTCCATTTACCATTTTCATAACAGTTTTAGTCTGGTGGTGTTAACAGTACATTGTTATCTTTCATTCAAATGGTGTTCTAGACATTGCTCTTCGTCTTCTTTTGTAGTGGGCCATCCTTTCATACATTAACTTTCGGAAATACCCTTACAAATTGCTTGTCGACAAGCACTTCTTCGACTTTTGTCCATGTACAATGGCTCCTATTGAATTCACTAACCGGATTGCCAAAACGGTCCTCTTTGGTAATAACAGTACGAAGTGTAATGAAACTAATCTATTCGTACGTTTGTTATTGTCCTTTATCTCTATTCTGACTGGCTCCCTCTTTACTGATTTGGTCCCATTCCCCTTACCTTTCAATATGTTCTTCATTACGTAGCACGAGTAGGCCTTGTAAGTTGAAAATTCGCATATGGATCGTTATTCTCCTCAAAAAGACATTAAAGTTACAACGGTTATATATTTGATCCAATGCAAATGACAAAAAGTCGCCAGTTTTTTCTACAGGGGATCGTCTATAGCTTGCAATTGGCTTTGTCAGAAACACACGGTGAAACAACGTTTTAAACCTTTTTCGATTTCCACTCTTTTGTGATGCAACAATTATAGCAGAATCCAGTAAGTAAAGTTGTCTTTGAATAGTCGAGTTGAAGTGTTACAAGGATATCAACATAAGAAAAGTAAATAGATCCTCATCTAATGAGTTGATTCATTACGCATGTTTGATTAGAGCTTTTTTGCCATTGTCGTTAATTATGTTTTCTGAGTGTATCACTTAAGATTGGCTTACACCAGTGACAGCTACAAGACAATGAAGCCTTGACGTTGAGGAGCCTAGAGTTTTTAACAAATAAAATATAACATTTCGAAAATTGTGAATTTGCGATCTAAAACACCTTTAACATAAGACAGAATATCAGAGGGTCTTGATAAATAACACAATACCACGGAGAGAAAATCATGACACAAAATCGAATCCTTTAAGGTTATAATTATGGAATTTTGTATGTGCTCTGAAAAGCTACTTGACAGCTAAACGTCAAGCTTTTGGAAAGACCATGTTAGTATTAAATTATACTTGCGGATTCACTTTTCTTTATGAGTGTTTAGAGAACACTTTCAATTTCTTGACTTAATATTAAAAACTGTTTACTTAAATCATTCTATCTGCTGAGTAATCCACAGTTCCAAATACGCTGCTGACGGGTATTTTAAAGTACCGTACTGTTTTACTGAGAAATCTATTCGTCCTCTGCCATTATGGCCTAAGAACCGTTTGTTTAAAAACTGTGTTGCTATGCAACAATACTATACTTCAATCTCTTGAGTTTTGAAATGCGTATACAAACAATTATAATCAGGTTACATGTTTAAATAAAGGACTGTTTACTTTTTAAGATAAAGAAAATTCGCTAAAAATTAGTTGGGAGCATTCAGGTCATTTAGTATAAAAAATCTTCATAGACGTTTCCTATCTTGTTATTGCAAGAAGCCCGACAAAGTATCACTCAGGACAGCAGTTCAATTTTTTCATCGTTTAAAATAAATATGCATGAACTTACAAAGCGAGAACTCCGTTCTCGGCGATTCTGTGAACAAAAATCACAGGCTGGCTCAACCCCAACAGTGAGAAAACCTTAATTCAACCATCAGGTACGAACTGTCATCAATTATTAACGATGGTTTTTAAAACCTGGGAGAAGGGATTGACAAAAACATCTTTGAGTATTTAAGGTGAAAAGAATTCCATGTTAACTTACAGCTGTACAGTAAAGACTCGCCATAATCATCTTTCTATTCCTCTTTTAATATTTGCAGTGAAATTTTGCGATTCCTTGAACAATCTTCCACCATGAACACAGGAGTTGCCTTGATATTATGTCTATCGATCCAGTTTTCTTTTGCAAGTCTCAAAAACGGTAAGACTAATTCTAATTTTATTACAAGTCTTGTTTAGTGTAATTTGTAAGCCCTTAGTCGCTGGTTGAACGAAGGAATTCTTGGGAAAGAAACTCTGACTAGGCATAAAGAAATGAGGTATTTACGACCAAATTTGTAATATTAGAAATGGCAGCCAATTCGTTTTATGTGTTTTCTGATAGGCAAAGACTCTTACTACATTTTGCCACGGCCGTAAAGTACTACAGATTGGTATATGATGAGGAAAGTTTGATCAATAAATGTACACTGCGAAAAGGAGCCATCGTTATATGATTTGACATAGTTTAAAGAGGACATTCTACTTACTTCTTTTTTTAATGAAAACCCGAACTGTACAATATACACAACACAAACTTAACCATTGCCACTTTTTAAGAAACTAAATTTAACCTTAAAATAATTGTTGGTCAAATGCTTGCGATTTTTCTCGCTTTCTTCGTATTGAAAACAAAGCGTAAGAAATCAACTTATATTTAACTAGAAATTAATTCTAAAATTAGTACTTTCTTTTGAAAAGTATTACAGAAATCTCAAGAAAAATAAAGTGATATTTCAATAAAGCTTCGCCCTAGAAGCTGAGTTCATGATAGGCGTTTTAAAAAGTTTGAAAGTTTCCTTCCAGAATATTCATGTGAACGTGTTTTCTGCAAACTAAAAAGGAAGACTGACGATATCAAGGTTTGTTTTATTAATTTGGACATTTTTCTCGACTTTACGTAAATACAATCTTGTGTGCTACATGACATTTATTGGTTGTTAACTAAAACAGCAGAATAATTCTTTTTTGACAACTACGAATATATTATTGTATGTGAATCAATAACTGCCTGCCAATTTACTAAGTACGAGTTAAAAATGAAGACGAAATCTTTTCAACATTTTAGGAAAGAAAAACTATCAATGAGAGCTGTTTTAATTGAATACGAGTTACGGGAATAGGATTTGATTCAAAATATTAGCTTTTTGAGGAATGTAAAGTAACACCGTTAATAATCAAGGCAGAGTTTTGCACCGGTAGCTTCTTCTCATGCTAAGTTTAGGAAAAACTACCATGCAATTGCTTAGAGACTTTGCTCTTGTTCTTGGTCTTGGCTGGGATTTGAACTTGCTACGTCTGTTTTATACTTTGGGTGTTTAACCAAGAGTCTTATGTTGCGAAACTTATTGATATAATAATGTAGACGTGGAAAGAAAATGTGTAGATTTAGTATCTTAAACTGAAATGTTAAAATCGTACTGTTAACCACTTATGTGCGGAATAAAATGATACAAGACTAAAGATCTAAAGAAAGTAAAAAGAGTTTAAAAATACATCGCCGTTGTTATAAATGTTATTATAGTTAGAAAAAATAACAATTGGTGAACATAATATAAGCCTCGGGCAAATTAGTTTTTCAGATGATGAGAGGTTGCAATTTTAATACACAAAGTCTTCTTCCACGATTCTTTGCTTAAATTGTCAGAATGCATGTATTCAAGGTGGCAAATTCCTGGTCCGGCTAAGGTTTCGAGATAACTTGAAAATTGTGAAATAAAATATCGAGGACCAGAAATGAAATGTGAGAATAAATTTCCGAAAAGCCGTAGCGAAAGTAAGGAATTTTTGGGCACATCGAATATTTATAAGATAATATAATCACACTGAGTCTCGGATATATCCCTGAATTGAAATAGAAAACATAGTTGGTGTGCTAAGCTATTTCCGGGGTTTTTTATCATTTAGCATCTTATTTTCGCCAGTCGTAGCTTTTTTTGTGTTCAAAATTAACCTTGGTTAATTAAAGGTATTTTTTCTCAATCGGACCATTACTTTTTCTGGCAGGAAACTAATAAAAATGAATTATGAAGTCTTCTTTTATTATCAGCCGGATGACGAAGGTGACTTTGAAGTACAGCTGTAGCCACACCACTAAAATGGTGACTTGTTGCTACTCATTATCAAATAATTTAGTGACAATTTTTGGACATAAGAAATAATGTCAATATTTTTGTTCAAGCGTTGTGCGCAGTTTACGGAAATTGTTATCTCAGTGGGCTGTATAATGCAGGAGGATAACTCGCAGGGCTTACAACTTAAAATATTTTCACAGCATCACATACTGTCAAGCTTAGTTTGCATAATTCAGTCTCATTTTTAAGAATATGGATTGTATTAAGAATGAAGTTTTAATGTTTTAAAGAAGAGATACTAAATGTGGTAAGGAATCACAAAGGACTCAGACATGTTGTAAGACTACCTATAAACTACTGAGGGAGCTCACTGGACTAAATTTATAACTCTCGTATCTTGTGGAGATAGCAAATGTATGCAAATATATGAAAGATGGCTTATTCATCTTTCCCAGGTGCTTACCAGCTCATTTCGATATCAATCCTCCTCTCTTAGAGCTAGGGAAACCAGTTCTCATACTAGCTCTTCTCCTCAATAGGGCAATTTAATGCACGACATCTAGAAGGTAGATGGAAGTCTCCGTACGAGAGGCAGAAAAGAGGGTACAGACGCTCACTAACGATGCCTACAAAGCCTTGTTTCATATGCTGTTCGTACATAATAAGGTTTGACGTAAACAAAGCAGGTAATGTAGATAAAATTGAACCAGGGTATAACAAACTCAATGCTCTCTTGGACCAATGCACCCAACAAGAATTGCATAAATGCTTTAAATAAACGAGGGTATATTAAATCATGCCTCATTCTACACAATAGATTGAAAGTAAGCAATTTACTTCTTGACAAGAACGCGGACCTAACCCAATAGCACTACCCAAGAGACACAACATACACAAGATATATTGACCAGTTATAATCAGAAAACAAGACAAGTTCATGATCACTTATAAAATTTGATCTAGAACATGACCGACTCCGTGTTGTACATAAAATTTGATCTAGAACATGACTGAGTCCGTTGTTGTACATAACATAACATACATAACAATTTAATATCTCCGATCAAGTATCAGATGACGGTAACTCAAAAAGAGGCCATATGGTCTTATGTAGAAACGTCAAAATGTAGCGTTCAAATCGCGGAGAATCGAACCAGTATACTTTGAATTCAGAAAAGAAATGTATTTGAAATGTAAACCATTACATTTGATCTTTTTTGCATTAAAAGAATCGTTAGTTCACGAGTATATAGGTATCTTGTGTCATAGCATCGTAAATCAGATTTGAAATAAATTCACCAATTTCTTCCTGTCAGGCGTCGGGATCCCAAGAGGTAGGGAAGATAACCAAGATATATGACAAAGGTTTAATATTCGGTCTGTCCTCATAGAAACAAACAAGGGTTGATCTATTTCTACTGTGATTGGCTATATAAATGACGCGAAGCTTTGAAGTGCGGTTTCTAAATGCTACGTGTCTGATGAAGGTTTTTTAAAACAGTATATGTTCCCAGGGCTACTGAAGTTTCTCATGCTTGTCGTTATTCGAAGTCTCTGAAAATGCAGGACAAATCTCATACCAGTGCCAGTATTTATTGCAATTTACCCTTTTTGCGAGCATTTTTGGTACGATTTTCAATCCAATCTATGTTGTCTAAAATTAGAAAATTTGTGAATGGTCTCTTTTTCTGAGGCTCTCAAGGGCACGATTTTGCATATACGAGATGTCATTGTCATTTAAAGAAACCAGCTTAAATCTGTTGATCCTAACGTGATTGACTTTGTTGGAAACAGATCCAAAATGTTTTATTTTTCTCAATAGCATAGACCAGATGAGTTAGGTTTGGATTTTAGTTTGGTATCTTATTAATATTTCAGTGCAGGAATTTATTTTGTAAAGATTCTCAAGGTGATTGCTTGAATTGTAAGTTTCTCATTTAAAGTTTCATAATGGTTTATTTCGCACTTAGAATGTGTTGTATTCACACGATCTACAATGTGAAAATCCTGATTTAAGCACGCGAGTTTCTTTATTTTTACAAAAGCACTTTATTAAATAGCTCAAAACAACATAAACAGATGGGAGGACAGATGGTAAATAAAAACCACTTAATTCAGAAGAGATTTCGTTGTCGACCAAACACAATAGCAACGGAGTGAACGAAGAGGTTTTTGTATCAACGTATTCTCGCCTTTTTGCCAAAGTACGACTTAAAGTTCGAGAGTAATCAACCTTTGATCGGCATAATTATGCCATGAAAGAAGTGGACTTTCCTTTACGAAGTCTTTAGCAAAGAAAATAGACCGAAGCCGAGCCGTAACTTGAACAATACATATCTGGCTGGGCGAGTATGTGCTCTATAGCAGACACGTGTGCCAACTATGGCACGAGAAAGACACTGTAGGCGATGGGCACACCGTCAAAGTGGGGAGGGGGAGGGGGGCTGTCGTCCCCTAGTTCAGTAAAATGTTACATTTTTTGGGCAAATATTATAGTAAAAAGCACTAGCAGATATTACAAATGGCATATGTTTTGCGCCTACAGCAGTGCATTCATGCCTTGTGGTATGTGTTGATTCTAGATGTAAGTACGCAGAGTGAACGTGTGTTAAGAGCAGAAGTAAAGTTATGATTAAGACCATTTGAGCTTCAAACCATGAACTCCTTACTGCAAATCTGACGCTTTTTGTGGTGACCAAATCAATTCAATCAAAAAGGTGGACACATATATCTTACTTTGATCCTAGACGACCGGGTCACTCGTGTAATTACGTGCCTGTCTATTTGTAAGTACGCTTACAAGTGGTATGCATTTTATGCATAAAGCGAAACTTGTCTATGGTGTATATACTTCATTGCGGACAGCTTGTTATATGTACTTAAACCGGAAATAGCTATTAGTATAAATATTGTAAATTTATCATTACCAACAGTCAAGAAACAGTAAAAAGTTATCCAGTAATGCAGTAACATTTATACATCAATTTAAGAAAAAAAATAGTGCTAATATTTTCTTGAAAATCTACTTTAAACTTTTTAATACTGCCTAAGTTACCGACGAAAAATTTCTAATTACATATTAACTAAGGCGTGGTTTAAAGGTCGCATTTCTGTCGCGTCGAATTATATTAACCAACGAAAAATGAACTACCTGCCAATTAACTGCGACACAAATGCGACCTGTAAATCCACTACCGCATTAAATAATCAAATGCGACAAGATTTCACCAGGCTTGTCGCATAAAACGACAGTAGTGCGACTGGCTTTGAAGGTCGCTGTTACGCCGTGTCCAACTAAATTGATCAAAGCTGTGATACGGATATTAGCAGCGGTCTTAATTATGTCAACCAACAGCGCGTGTGTAAAATGCGCCGTCAATTCATCATTTGCAGAAAATTTGATGCGACATAATTAAACGTTAAATCTACTGTCATATTTTGCTGCATTATAGTCGAATTCGATAATATTTAATTCGACGCCGAAAATGAGTGACTTTTAAACTAGGCCTAAGGCCGAGCACGCACAGCGGACAGAGAGAGTATCGTGGAATTGGCCGTATTCTCGTGAAAAACCCTCAATATCTGCACTTGCTACCTTCGGTCAGAAGTAATGGTTTACAAAGCAAGATTGTACTTATGGTGCCGCATTTGATGAATGAACGTATCGATCAGCTTTTGTTCATGCTGTACTTTTGATCTCTCATACTCCATATTCCTCATATTTCATATTCCTTTTTCAGCAAATTTAATCTCAGACACTAAAGCAGAAGAAGTAGCATTGCTAACCTTTTCACTAGGTAATGAAAAAAATTGAACTGAGACAAGACAGGAAAAGAATAAGATCAGTAATTTCCTAGACCTCCTTCCCAAATCCATACAAACAGGGATTACGTTTCTGCTAAACAAAACTTAAAAATCACCTTGACATTTTGTAACATTTCGCTAAAATCGTGCAAAATATACTTAGTATGGTTCAGTGCAATTGCGCAAATGTTCAAGGCTATAAACAGAGGTCATTTCCCCAATGCACTAATCATTATCTTTTTGTATTACCAATGCTTCATACAAGCTAAGTCTGTGATGAGTGAGAAAAAGTCTTATTTGAATTAAAAAATAACATAGTAAAACAAGCTGCGTCTTGCATTGGTAAAATGATACATGTCCTAGATTGAAATTAATTTACAAACAACAAGCAAAGAGGCTTTTTCTCATATGATTCTTCATGCATCGACATTATTTGTTAATAATTGCAAGTCGAATTATATATTTCTCTTCCTAATTAGGCATCAAAGACCTGCATGAAGACAATGAAAAGATTGTAGGTAGGTTAAAAAATATATTTTACCGTCTTTTATTGTTTAAAAATGGTTCCAATAACTCCTGCTATTTGTAAGTGTTATATACCTAGTTATGAAGGTCAGTTATCATGACAGTGGAAAGAAAAATAGTTTAAATATGTACTGAGTCGCATTGACATATGGTTCATTCCATTCAAAGAAATCTCATAATAACAAACCGTGGCATTCAAACCGATACAATGATGTTGACTTTGAGAGATGTTGTCTTTTCCTGGATTAAGACGTTCATAGGTATCGTTGTTCAAAATTCCTTAGCATGAAAGTAAATTTTAAACATGCCAGAGTTGAATGTACGAGAAAAGATCAAGAGTTGTAGATCGGTCTTCAACAGATGATTAGCTATTTGTTGTGTTGGTAGATGTTTTTAATTAATTTGTTCCTATATTTATTTCCTAAATTTCTCCAGCTCTCTAGTATATTTTTTTATCTCCTCAAATTTTCTTGACTTTTATACTTTCGTGCTTTTATCAATCCTTTTCAAAAATTGATTAGCATGCCTTCTTAACTATTTATATCAATAATTACAGTTTTGAAAATCGCCTTGAAAATTTGCGACATTGCGCTAAAATCATACTTAAAAGCTTTTTTCGTCTGACACTCCTC
>JANTCA010029925.1:0-21682 GCA_024741275.1 Chironex yamaguchii | reverse complement strand
GATAGATAGATAGATAGATAGATAGATAGATAGATAGATAGATAGATAGATAGATAGATAGATAGATAGATAGAATCAGTCTCTTCATTTTCTGCTTTTCTGCTATATAATATACATATATATACTGCTATACATATATAATATATATGTTGTTGTAAACTTGCTATAATTTCTAGACCGATCGCAGTAAAGGGAAGACACTTGAAGTGGTCTATAAGGTTTTTGTCTATAAGGTTTCTGTTGATTCCTTCAGTCATGTATTTAAAGTAGTTTTCACTTTATAAGTAATCGGAAATAGAAACAAGGCTGATATAATAAAGATTTAGCGTAAAAGAGTGACCCAGACGATTATCCTTGGAAGTTGTGTAGTATGGTGTAGATCATATCAGCACAGTCTTAGCGTAACCTTAATCCAAATTTATCATGTAGCATAACTTTTGCAGAGCAAGAAGACCTTTTAGCAAAATGTAGGATCAATAATTGGGTTTCATATATTGTAAATGCCATCTGGCACTTCTTCCGTGCCTCAGTCCTGACGTGTACTTCGCGTGTGATGTACCATAAGCTGTTTCAGTGGACTCATATCACTAGCTCTACTTTTTGTACCATGTTATATTTTCGTACGCCATGTAAAAGGCTCCCTCTCAGATATTTGTGCTATCTTGTGTGATGGTCCTCTCTTGCGCCTTCATTTATCATACATCAAGGTCAGTTAATTATATCCTGGTGTTTCGTCATGTTTCCAAGTTATAGGATGTTCCCACCAAATTAAACGATTTAAACGTAAAATTACGCTCCAGCTCTCGCACTTCATCGTAATATATGTCCGTAGTGTCTAAGCTGTGCTTATGATACGCAGTAATTTTGTACTACGTGAAAAGTGTAGATCCCTTAAACGCCTAAAGTGGGCAGTAGAAAAGAAATGGAATACGTAAGTAGATAATTGTATGAATAAATGAACATAGAAACAAGCATGGAGAGGAATAACCTAATGAATGGATTATTGAATGAATGAATAGATTAATGAAAGAAACAAAAGCTGTGACTATCATTTAGTCGGGTATGAACGTGATTTTTGCTTGAACGCGGAAAAATGACTTTCCTATCATTGATGCCATTGGGGGCTATGCTGTGTAGAATATAGTTTTCAGCTTCTCGTAATGAAAACGTTTATTTTCTTTTCGCAAGAACGATGTTGTGACTGAAGAACATACGGTTTGTAATAACTACAACATTTCTGATGTGTGAGATTGAACATATGTCTAATTTAGTTCAAGTTTTCCGACAGCGATAGCGCAAAAATTGATAAAGAAATAGCTTCTGTGATAAACCACATCAACCAAGACATTTAAATCGCAAATCCTGTTTATTTCATAACAGCTTTGATAACTTATCGGTTTTTTTAACGGAAATATTAGATTAATATTAATGACAGGGCCTTATATTACGCCGCGTATCTTTTCACATGTTGAACGTAACCAACAATTGCATCTTTTGAATAATCGTTTTCATTTGTCTTCGTTGAGGGTAAAATGTACGTAAGAGAATCCTTGTCTGTTGCAAAGGACTGTAATAACCTCTGTTAATTTAGCTCCAATGAATTTGGTGCTATGAAAGTAACTCTGTTTGCAATATAACAAGCTGACGTTGTGTGTGTTTATGGATGTCGTGGTTAGCACGTTGGCAGTAAATCAGGAATTTGTTGATGTAAGAGCAAAGAATGAGAAGTTAATACTGTCATTTCTGATCAATGCTTCATTCGCTTCTATCTTCCTCTGTCTAGTCGAGATGACAGTAATTAAAAATCTTTGTTAGTCACGCTTAGGAACTTAAGGATGAAACATTCCCACCAAATGGGATAGCGTAGATGTACAATATGGATAAGATTTATTGATATAAAAGTTATTTGCAGTTTTTCTTAACATTGTGAAACGTTACGTGCGTTACGTTTACGAAATGGAGGTGGTTATGAATCCTTGCATGAAGATTTCTGTTTACTCGCTTCTTTTCATTAGTGCTAAATTTGTCCAGTTAAATAAAAGTAATATGACATCTCGATGCATATAAATACTGTGGGCCAGTGTATGCAAATTGTGTAACTTTACTGTCCTTTTGGAGGAGAAAACGATCCATCCACGAGTTTTCTGTTTCAAGGTCTTTGTCCCTGCATGGGCAGGTACGTGTAGTCGACTTCTGAAACTTAAGTGTGTCGGAGGAGATAGTGGGGTTTGTTTTTGTTCCGGACTTTATAGGTCGCCTTTAGAACTGTGACAGACTAGAGGGGTAACCTGATCTGAAGTTCCTGCCCAAGAAATAAATCGGTGTGTATGATTTCACATTGAAAGAATTTGTTTCAGATTTACAGTTTGGTCTGAACAACCTTTTTCTAATCAGCCCTGAAAAACTTAAAGGGAATATAGACTATTTACAATGGATGTCAAATATCTTAGTTGAATATTTGCATTCTCAAGTCAAGTAGCTTAAATAGAAAAGAAAAAGAATAGTGCAATAGGTTTTCCTTGAATATTTTAAAATATGAAGTGTAGTTTTTCTCTAATTATTTTGTGGGTAGCGACTAATTTAGAATTTTGAGAAGCATTTGTACCATGTATCTGCTTTATCACCCACAACCGAAATTATTCGTAAAGTAAATATTCTCTTGTGTTTGATACAACTGTCATTGCCAGACGTACTGTTAGTGTAGTCTAGCTTATAAAGTACTTGGTTCATTGTGCAGCGTCAATTTAGCAGCAATAACAATTCACTCTTCCTGATGGCTATATCCGTTTTGTAGCTACTTGCTTCTTGAAGTGCGGCTACTTTGTCAACCAACTCTAACTCTCAGACAGTAAAGTTTTCTGATAAGCTCAGTTTAGACATCGCATTTTAGTCGAGCTAAATTAAATTATCCAAAATATAACAGGAACCGGACAAAAGAGCGTCTCCAATTTATGCGTCGCATTTTGCGTCACATTTTAACTACATTTAGGAGTTAGTTTTGATTTTGGAGCGCAAACCTATTGCACATGCACTTCTTAGTTTAGACATTGGCAGATTACGACCAAGACTTAAGTCAGTTGAATTTGACTCGACATAAAACCATCGTAAAAAGCCACTTGCTACTGTGTTAGATATTCTAACATTTCGTCATGAACGTGAGCCGAGTTTAACACGAGTTTTGGATGGATTTAGACGACGAATTTGTCCTGGATTTAATTGCAACATTGAATTTAACACGACGGAGATTTGACACGAGAACGCCGTCTAAACATGGCCTTAGTTATTGTACGAAGTTGCCTCGTTTACTATTAGTCGCCGTAGAATGGCATTTTATAATAGCTCACTATTGCTTAACAGTCAGGAACGAAAAAGTTTTATTAGTACTCTGTTACTATGGATAGATATTTATTTAATTGGAGATTTTACTGGGAGCATCAAAAAAGGTGGTCCTAAGTTTTAAAGAGTGCCTAAACGTTTTTTCAAATAGCCAGTGCTAGAGTATATGTTAACTAAAGAAACGGAGTATGAGTATTAAGTTATGAAACCAACAACACGAAAACAAGACAAACATTCGTAAGGAAATCGTTTTAACCACAGATGAGGAAAGACAGGTAATCAGTGATGACCTGGCATCGTATGATCTTGGCATCAACTGTTTGAAAAGGAGGATACCCATGATGTGTTGTAGAGAATTTGTCGTTTTGGTTAAGTGATCACCTCCTCCAGGGCTGGGTTTGTTTGTGGGAGCGCTTATTTAATTTCCCTCTTCTTATAAGAGGGGGCTGTATTTGAGGAGGACGTCTAGAAAGGTAGTGGCCGTAATCATAGTAATATGGCTGCTGTGTCGCTCTAAGATTGGTATTGAAGTTTGCATGAATGCCAATTATAAATTTACTACTTTTAAGTAAAACGTGGAAGACTTACTTGTAAGGTAATTTTTGGTTTTTTTTGCGCGTCACTAGTCTTATGAAAAGCAGGCTTAGAAAGCAATGAATCTTTAACTGGAACATCCTGCATTTCATTTCACGTTCGTATCTTGTTTCGTGACAATTCACTGAAACCAAGCAGTGTTTATTGAGACTTCAAAACTATCCAGTACTTTTGTTGTCAAGTTTTTATATATGACAGTCAAATTCAGGCAGGGACTGTCAGTTATTATTTCTGTTTGATTGTTGGAGGTGGGGGTTGTTTTATTTTACCTTTCTTTGTTTATTTTGTGATTGAGATTTAGTACATGGCTGTACTTGATCTTCACTTTATTTCAATTGGCAGAAATTGACCGTTTGTGCAGGAAAATTCTACACTCATTCGTGAGTCCGAGCAACCGTGCCTAGTATTGTACACCTACTAATTTGCTGTTATTTTCGTTGCCATTAGGAAAAACGCACCCCTGTTTTGATTCTTTCCTTGATGTACCGATGTTGGGCACATAACCAGGATGACCGTCCGTCTACGAATGATATTTATGGACTTGCATCACTGAAGGAGTTTCCCAGGTTGACAGATGCATTTGGTAAGTGTTCCTTAGATATTATGATAATGAGGCAATGCCTTGCAAATGCTTGTTGCGATCCCAATTTGTGCACATGTTCTGCAATCTTTCCGATGGAAACGATGATCTGTATTTGCACGTCCTTTGCAGGAATTTGCAATCCAGCGAACATTCTTACTTGTAAATTGGTTCATTTTAAGATTATTTGAAACCAAAAATGGCACAAGGGTCTAACTATTACTTGCCTTGTTTTTTAAGCTACCGACCAGGATTCGATTCCTCTTGTAGGTATCCTTCCTGGTCGGTAAAATTAATGTCGGGGCTGCTGAGCAACGTGTTTATCAAGTTAATCTAGGGATAGAAATGGCACCCAACGGTACCATATTCATGGTTCAGCTTGCTAAAACTGAGCATTCGTGCTGCCTTTAGTTCAGTGGAACTTCCTATATATATATATATATCTTTATGCCTTTTTATCTTGATGTTCTAAAATGCAATAGTTTTTACTCCGTGCTCGTTTCAATTTAATAATTCGAGCTTCTTTCAGACAATAATGTAACGCTAATTCGAGACAATACAGTATTCATGCATCATCCAAATGTTCGAAAAGGACTATGTGAGCAAAAGTAAGGTGATTACATTGTAGGTAATCCCAGTTCAAGAATTTCTTTTAAGCTTGGAATGAGTGAAGTCTTTGTCTGAACTATACAGAGCTAAGCCAGGCCAAGGTTAGCGTGTGTTATTATACTTTCTATTTTTAGAAGAATAGCCTATCAATAAGAAAACCCAACACATTGCACAATCGAAATCATTGTTTTGTCAAAGATTTACTATATGTACCAGGAGAGACCACTGGTGTTCCATAAAGCAGAGCTGGAAGCTAGCGTGGTGCTCTTTGGTTTTCACGGCCCTGGGGTTACCTCATTCTATGATCTCTGCCGCATTGGCGGTAGATGTGATCGGGTTTTTTTATCAGCTTGAATGTCAAGTCTTTTGCCAACATATGCGAGACGGCTTACAAACCTATCAAACCCATACGTTTTCGTAGTTTCGTTGTCTTTCACAGTTTGGTATTGGGTTCCATCTTGCTAGCGTGTATGTCACGTCATGCTTAATCTAGTTTATAGTGACTAATTCTTTACAAAATCCGTATCACATATGGTCTGTTATGGTATCTGATAAGTAGTTTCCGTTTTTTGCCGTTAGATTTAAATGAGACCTTTAGTTTCCAGTGCGCTACAATCAGCAGCAAAGTTGGATCGGCAGATTATGCTGATAGTCGTTGTGTCATTGGTTCTGTGCTGTGGCTTTGCGGATTCGAGGGAAAGGAAAAGAAAAATTCATGCGTGACTGTTCTGTCGTATTCGGATGAAAAACGCACTGTGCTCAAGGTAACAGAAGTCCAAGTCACGAATTTAGACTGAATGAGTACATTGGGATTTACTTTTCGTTTGATAAATGCAGTTGCTAGTGCTTATTAATCATTACGACCAGTTTTGGACAGCATTAGATGCCTATTCCTCTATAAGGGGCCGTTAAAAATGATGTCACGCGCCAAGGGGGAGGGGGTAGACAAATAGACAAGAGGGTCATTCCTTTTTTGTGATGGGGAAGGGGGGTCAAATATGTCAAACTTTGCGTGACGTCATTTTTGAACGGCCCCTAATCAATAAATTTAATAGCAAACAATCTTGCAAAGTAATCCCTTTGGTAAACTGCCCTTAACGTAAACCTGATATATCACGTCAGATAAAACCTCTTTTGAAGAGTAAAACTCTTGTCCCCGAAAGGTGACCGCATCTAAGCGCAATTAAACTCTTGTTTGTTGTCGTTGTTGTTTTGTGTGTTTTTGATGAATTAAGTACACTATATAGCGAAATGTGGTTTTCAGATCTACCGAATATACCATGTGCCAATCTCATCTGAAATCTGCTTGCCTCTTTTCTAAGTTTCTAACGATGTCATACGCAGGGGGCTGGGCATGGGTAGAGCAAAGATGCAGAAGCTGGAACACATCATGAAAGACAGAGGTGTTGGCAAGAAAACTAAAAACAGACTCGCGCAAACTATGGTGTTCCCTCTGGCCACATAAGCTTGCAAAAGTAGTACGATCAAAGAGGCAAACAGGAGAAGAATGGAGGCATTAGGTTTGGTGTTAGAAGAGACTTCTGTGAATCCCATGGACAGTCAAGAGAACCAGTGGATCTGTGTTGCGGGAGGTCTAGTCAAGGAGATCGCTGATGAACACTATCGAGCTAAGCAGATTGAGATATTATGAGCATGTCACGAGGCGGAAGACAGTTTGGAAAAGAGAATGATACAGAGAGAGATGGAGAGAAGAAGAGCACGCGAAGACCCAGGACAAGGTGTTGGACGACGTAACAAAGTGGGCGAACTGACCGTAGCGAGATCGGTCAAGGGCTCAATCATCCATGTTTATCAAATATATATCAACTTCAACATATAAGCACTTTTTAACGTTTCTAATAATTCTTCTTCGGAAAACTCAGGTAACTAAGTTTTCTGAAGAAGAATTATTCGAAACGTTAGATAGTGTTTATTTCTTCCTTGTGTAAATTCCTTGCTAGCACTTAGTGTTAGGACGGCAAAATTAATTCAAGGCCGCGATCAATTGTCGTGGAAAATTTTGTCACTCGAAAACGAAGCATGGTTGTTGAAATACCTATGTTTAATTCAAACAGTGTTACGCAAAGTATTAGCGTCACTTTACGACTTCAACATGCATCGTGCCTTGCTTTTTCTACCAGAAGGCTCCACTCACACTCTTGAACTTATGCAGATGACGTCTTCTTTGTTTAATAGTTGGATGGAGAGTTCTTTTAAATCCCACGCCTGAAAATTCTGATATCCCCGGCCTGTGTCATTTAGAAAAGTAAACAAGCCAGATAAGTGCATTTTTACGCCATAATTTCATCAGCAAGCACTTTAATCTTGCCTCAAGAGTTGTCCTTTTTGTGGGATAATAAGTAAATTTTGGTACTCTGGGTTTCTCCTCCTGAAATCATCTTGCAGGTAATAGCACTCTTCCAGCCCCAGGTAATATTTATCAGCAAGTACAGAATATATAAGAATAATAACTGGACCAGGCAATTAATACCGCAAATAACACAGTACATTTTTCTTTGTTCGTGCTACTGAGACAGGACATGCAACGCAAGGCATCCCGGAGCTATATCTTCTGCCAGCTCATTCTGTGGAGTGTTTCTTAGTTCCTTTTTTCCAGTTCCCGTTGTTTTTTGTCAAGAGATGGACTTGAGACCAATGAAACATAATTGGTGAAATTTTACTTACTATGGTTATAGCATTAAATTTTTAAAGTTAGTCAATTATTTCTTGTTAGGAACTAAGTTAACAAATACAAGATCCTCGTTACCTTTGCTAAGGAGGTGAAGTTTAAACAAGATTTTGTTTGTTTGTTGGTTGGTTTATTGGTTAGTGTGTTAATTAGTTAGTTCGTTGGTTAGTTTGCAAAATGCCTCGAAAGTTGTGGACATATTGTTCTGAAATTTTACAGTATTTTGGTAGCCTGACCAGCTCCAGCTGATCCGGGATTTTGGATCACTTTTTGGTGATGCTATTTTCATGAAGCTACAACCAGCGAGGTTATCCTGGTTGAGAAACCCCTATTATCTTGACGCTTATTAGGGCAGGTCATATCAAGAAACTTAGAATCCCATCTGACCCCAGGGGCTTGGCCGGGGCTGCTGCTCTCCGAGTTCTTTAATGTATGAGTATCTCCATCAGTCATTAGCAGGTTGACCTTTGACCAGACAAGATGTTGAAGGCTTAGATGTAGTGTTCAGCCTGACACAGTGCTATACGATTGGTATCAGTTTATGTTAATTTATCCTCACAGGACTGGTTCGATATATCTTGGGGTAATTTATCACAGGAGAAATATATGTAGTAGTGTTCAAAGCGTGTGCTTACTTACACCTTATTTACCGGTCATGTCATAGTACTAACAAGAAATTGACGTATTTAACAGTATAATACAAAGGAAGTGAAAAGGGCACATCTTCCTTAGGTCTCCTTAAACATTTTTCAGCACAAAACCAAGACACTGTAAACAAACCTGTTTTTAAATTTTTCTTAAATTTTTAACCAATAGTTCCTTCACTTTTAGGAGATTCAAACGAAATTGCGAATTGTCTTTGCCTGTGCTGTGGGTTCCACAATATGGCTTGGAACAGATGCTGGTGCAATTTTGGTTCACTGCGCCTTAACGTACCGGCCCCTTGCGTTGGGAAAGTCAATGAACCAGGGCTGTATCTTGTCTATGTTGCACTCCCCAGTGTGTCATTGTGTGCTTGTAGGTGTACTGAATGGCTCCGTATTCAGATACCATGACAATGTTAGTAGACACAAACAGTTCGTCAGCAGAGCGGATATTATAGCCTATTTCGATAATGTTCCCGAGGACGTTTCAATCCGTGAAATAATTCCTAATGATGCTCATCATGGTCAACTTCCACGCCCGATTCACTGTGTAGCTGCAGTTGGATATCACTATTTTGATCAACAGGGTACAGAAGAGCAATTTAATACCCAAGAAGAACAAGTAAAAGCAACTACGTCGAAAGAATCATTTTACGACGAACCAGACAGTGCATCAGATTCTCAAAGAGAATTAGACTGGTCCAGCTTAAGAACTCGATATGAACTTTGGTGTGGCCAGGAAAGGGGTATTATAACTATCCTTGATATAGACAATATAAATGAAGCAGTTGACACCTTGACCCTGTCTCCACCAGAGATTAAATCAGCGGGGGCTTCATCGGTAACCGTAAGGTATATAGACACTCTGAGGACATTTGAAGACGATTGGAAACAGCGTGGTGGACTGGAAAGCAGTCAGTATTATGTTTCGTTGGAACAAATTTCGGAATCTGTTTGGGTTGTGTTGTATCCTGGTACCCATGTTTACCGATTGAATGTTCAAACTCGAAAAGTGGAGAGCATGTTTGACGCCGCTAGTCATTCACCACCTACCGATTGTAAGTATTGTGTATTGTCAGATTTTTTTATCACTTGCAGGGCGTTCAATTTTGTTGGTCTTGCTGTTATTGTTAATGGTGCAAGTTATCCCGATGTATTATTGCATGAAAGGTCACAATAACGTGCGTTGTGGTCATTGTATTGTGGAGAATGGCTCTGGAAGATCCGGTGGGTACCAACCACCCTATTGACCAACCTGGGTTGGGAGGAATTAACATAATTGCGCAGATTTGTTTTAGTAAGGAATGATTCATATCCCTGAAAGGTGAAAAGCGAAGGCTTTCGCAGTTATCCAAAGTATTGATGCAATCAAAGCATTGTATACCTAAAGTATTGACCTCTGGAATATGGTCACTTAACGACTTCCCCGTCATTCGTGATAATTTTATTTTTTCATCTGCTGCCTTTGCACGTAACTGTGCTCCCTCTTCCCTGCCTCATATTTATCTGGCCACCAGCGCACACTGCATGTTGAACAAGTAGCCCGAAACCCTAAATTAATTATTGATGCCTGATCTTTGACATATTTTATCTGTAATTAGTTTTTAAATGGGCCCCATGTACACTTTGGTATTTTTATAGTATTTCCTTTCAAGAATGAATAAGTTTATTGAATAGCTGCTTTATGTATGTTATATAGTTTTCAGTTTTCTGAGTTTAACATTGTCGACGATGATGCCTTTGTAACAATGAACCACTTGAGAATCAAATCAGAGGCCTCCACGCACAAGGTGACCCTGTATTCAGGTTTAGTTTTTAGATAGTTGACGCCTGCACAATAATTTGTATTCAATACGTCAGTCCATTTTGTTTACCCCAAATGCCAGTACAAAATTATATCAACTAATCCCGAAAAGAGCCTGAAAATTAGATGTACAGGTTAGACGAAAATAAGAGGTTGATGACGATACTAATGAGGAACTGTATACTAATTGTTATTTTCATATTTCAGTGAATTCAAGTAAGACGTCAAAGAAAACCAAAGCTTTGCACGGTAAATTTTTCAAAATGTTGGTAGTCTTGTGTAACAAACAGTGCTTATATTCCTGTCTATGACTGTCTTCTACATCTGTACTTCGAGGTCGGATGCTTTTATTTCTACGTATTTAATATCTACCCTCGTGTTGCATGTATATACCACTTTCGTAGCCCCTGTCCCCCGCCTACCTGTTTGCTTAATCAACTCAACAAGATACAAAGAAGTTTCTGGTGGTTTCAAAATCATACGTTTTAAGGACGATCGACTTGGGCAATAAAACAGGTTTAACAAAAGTGCTGTTCAAGAGTTTTTCCGGCGGAAAGATCTTAGCGTGGCCGCTCGAACGCCTGTGTTCTCAAACCAGTTAAGTGAATTAAGAACCGTTTTATAACAGAGTTCAGAAGGTTGTAATCGGCAGGAAAGCTTGGCACCAAAAACATAAAGTGATCGTGTGAAACTGTGTTCATCACAACTCGCAAAGGGTGTCTATGTTGTCTCTAAATTACATTATTTTCTTCTGTGGTTGCGTGTTTGACATAAGCTGTTACAGTTGAAAATTCCCTGTCACAATGGCGTAATATTATTCTTATTTGTTAAAAGAGCCAAGTTCATTCAAGCACCTGAGTTCTGCAGTGTCAGCGCTTCCTTTGCCCTGCCCTTATGTAACTTACTCACACTTTACATACCTCCTTTATAAAAGGCCTTGTCAATCGAAATCTCTAGCAATTTCCAGTGTTTAGAGGTTCACGTTACCTCCAATTCCGAGTCCAAGTACGGGTTTCTGTAAACAAATCATCAGAGGTTAAGAGAGCAACCAGCCACCAGGTGTGCTAATAGCTCTCTATAGAAGGCGCTTTCGACTGATGATTGGGGTATAAGTGTATAGAAATGGAAGAGAAAACAAAAGTCACCCTTCGATGACACGGGTGTGGCCTTCAACCTCCGCCCCCTCCACCCCCACCTCGTACTCCAAAACTGCTTGGCTGTTTTTGTCAAATTATTTACACTGCTGAAGGTATTAATGGTTATTTTCACGCAGAAACATAGGAAAACGTACAAAGACTACTTTAGGAGATACCAGATACCTTTGGCAGCATAATCCATTTTGTCTTTAGCTCTGTAGCTAAGCCGCCGGTATGCGTTTCTTCGTAACGTTAATATGATTTCATAACTTGTCTTATTTCATGTTCTAGAAATTAACGGATAGCTATTCATTGAATTCAAGTACCAGTAAAAGATAGATGCCAACTTACTGTATCTTGAAAGTCATTTTATTGACACTACTCGCTGTTTCTAAAAAACTGTGTCAAGACGTCTCTCTTAATAGATGTTAAATTATTTCTATTCTTGTTGCTTTCCAGATTCAAAGACAAAGCCGCAGATCTCGTCGATTCTGGTTGTCGATAAGGATCTTTACGTTGGTACAACATTTGGTTGTTTGATCGTTTGTGACAATCAGTCTCTTGTCCCCAGAATTATTCTAAGGTGCTATGACGAATCACTTGAATGCCTGATGCCTTTGCGTATGACGTCTTCACGGCGCGATGAAGGAAAACACCGTCATCGTTTGGTACTGAGCGGAGGTAAAAGCTGTCTAGATCGTTGGTCGCGCACTCATGACAGAGGAAAAACAAGAGTATTGAAAGACTGCACCATTTTAACTTGGCTTGCTGATCAGTGGGAGGTGTAATCCTACCAGCTGTGTGATAAGCCGCTCAAAGCCTTAAGAGTATGCGACTGGGTGGGTGAAATGTCCGCATGATCATGGTCGGTTCATAATCTATCTGCCAAGGAAACATAGAGTAAATAAAACGTAGGTAATAGTGAGTCCCGTTATCACGACGTGCCGCCGAGGTTGCTTTGCCTCTTTGTTGTAGCTGGCTCTTTGCGCTGTAGTTCACAGTTTGACTGACTGATGTGCAAAAAAGTCCATTAAATTTATATTCTCTGTTGTTTCATCCTGAAGACTTCCATTCTGTCGTGTTGACTAGATACACCTTTAGAGAGCAGTTAATTGTCTATAACTTATTCAATTTCTAAAAACATCCACGGGTCGTGATGGAGGTCTGGTACTGAGCGTTTACCACTTCTGATCTCTGTTATCAAAGTCAAGAATTTGCGGTCAGGAATTGGGTATTTTATTAGGTTTTGTGGTCGATTTGTTTTGGTTCTTGTTGGTTTGGGGGTTTATGGTGTTTAGAATTGGGTTTTGGGGGCCTTTTTAGTTCCTTTTTGTTTATTCGGGGTCTTTTGGCAAAGATCCAATTTTTATTTCGCTACATTTGTCTCATATTTATGAGAAATGTTTTCTAATGACGTTATTGTATCTAGCGCTTTTATGCTATGCAATAATAAACATTCGACCATATCTTACAAGGTCAGGAGCATTCCTCTTCGAAGCCTGTTATTGCATGCAGTGTTGTCACTTAAACAACTACAGCCTCCACAATTGCATAGTAATAATGGTGGCACCACCTTTCTCATGAGCACTTTTTTTGGCACCACTCGTAACATTACACTACGGGACACACTGTTGAGACAACTGTTATCATCAGTGTTATTCTTTCCTTTTCAAATGCTTTTTATACTGCAAGGTATGCTTTAATTACAGATATTGGACAACACAGCACATGTTATTGATAGTTTTGGTAGACATATTTTTGACGCCAGGTTGATTGCTTAATTGATTTGACTTTTAATCGAGATCTTTAGTCCACGAAAGATTGATCACACTCACCATCGCTATTTGTCTTTATTGTATCCACCATGTTTGTATCGTTCAAGTACTACCAAATTGTATGTTACAAAACTTTACAAACTTTAAAATTTGGAATTTTTTTACGTTAACGGTCTGTAAACGCATAAGATAAGAATCCAGCAATTCAAGCACTAGAGTAATTGTTTAAAATTTAAATTTTTTTGTTAAATATGTAGGATGTGCTTTTTGTATTCTTTTATTCGAATTTTGCTTCGTTATGACGTATTATAGAAGTTGAACGAAGCCAGGAATTACATTATATTTTTGTCCGTGCTTGGCATCACTCCGAGTTATGTTAGTTTTTCAATAATCATTTTTGTCGAGGGACGCGTTACTTGTTGAATCGGATTTTACTGTGTTAATGCGGATAAGAAATTGTTGCTTAATTATTTGTTGTCACTTGCATAGCACACTGCAAGGGTTTTTGAATCGACTTTCGGCCACTGGAGTATTTGTTCTTTATATAGTAATTTATCTTTTCCTGACATTGCTGTGTACATGAGTTATAGTGATTGACACAGGAGATAAGTTTAAATGATCTCAACTCTGCTCCCTAATTTATGCAACACAGGACAATTGGGGCAGTGCGTGGGCGTAGCTCCAGGGGACCTTTGGTAAGCAAGCGCTGCAAATTAAGCGATTTTATTGCAGTTTTTTCTACAAAATCTGTTCTAAAGGTTTAGAGTGCCCCATTTCCCTAATTTTTCAAAGTGATGTTGAAGAATGTGGCCTGTTGCTTTTGCGACTTCAATATCCGACCTTTTAAATAATATCTATTGATTCTTATAGGAAAACCTTGCTGTTTGGGCTCACGCCATTTCCTCACTGTTTAACTTCTTAACAAACCAAGATAAGGTCGAGCTGTTGGTGGCCAACTTCCTACCATTTTGATCCATATGTGATAACCATCCCGTATTCTGATGTTAAAACACGTTATCTGTAGCGGTAGGATTTTAGGAAGCGGTTGTTGTAAACCTCTTGAATTCAATATCCTCATATCACTTTAGACATCGATTACGTTGTTGACTTTGCATGTCTTGTCGTGTCCTTTGTTTGATAGTTAGAACATGATCCAATTCTTAACGACAATATATTTCGCAACTTGGTTTTAGAGTTTAATGTGTGGATCACGTGATGGATCATAATAGACGACACTTGTGTTCCGGTTGTGATTGTAAGTGTTTTAGATTATTCGTGTTCACTTGTGTACTTTTATTCATAATGGACACCGACTCCGTCATTTGAAGAGTCAATTAGACAAGGTTACTGTGTAAGGCTTCGACATTGTCAGGACATAGGGCATAAGTATATGGAACTGCCTTGACAGAACACGTCAACGACATTTTACTCCATGCGATTGTTAGTTTGGAAACCTTTTCTGTGTACCTCAGTTTACTAGGCAATCCACACTGTAGACAGCACAGGAAAACTGGATCCGGGAACTCAGTTCTGAATTTCCAGTTACGAGGCCCTTTAAACTATTCTTGCTAATCTTTTTGCCTCTTTGTGAGGAACTGATGGGCCATCTTTTAAAAAATTTAGTCAGTTCTACCCCTCACTCTTGAACATGCCCCACCATTGCAGGTAATGGTAGCTTTTGAATCAAAATAATTATATGCCACCAGCCGATGTTTACATTTGTTAGCGTGTAACGCGCAACTCCGTAGCGCATTTGCGTCATGTGGCATGTTTTTTTTCCTAGGAGCTTGCTGGGAACAGTTGAAATCGACAGGTTTTCATGTTGGGTGAAACTTGAGATTATCGAGTTAAAACTATTAATTTACGTTGCTATGACAAGAGGATGCCGATTTACATATTGTTTAGAATAAGTGTGCTTCAGGTTAATGTTGAATAATGTATAAAATTGTGGTGAATGAATTATTAAAATGTTTTTAATGGCATCGTAAAGGGAAGGTAATTTTATCAAGCTACTTGGATTTATGATGCTGCTATTGACAAATAGATTGACCTGTAAGGTACATTTATTTTCTGTTTTATCTTCCAAAGTTCTCGTCCTTGGCTTTATGCAGAGTTAGGTGTTGTCCGCCTTGGAAAACGTCAAAACCAGAGTGCGTTCCATTCATTTATGTAGTGTCAACGTAACGCAGAAACGAAACAGGGTTGCATGCCAAGTCCAATGGCATTTCTGTATGCTTCTATGTATTAATCAGTGGCGTAGCGTCCGGGTATGCAAGTTATACAGTGTATACCCATGGATTTATTATAAAAAATTATATTTTTCAATTATAATGCTATTTCTCTTGAATTAATGTTTACTCATAAATCATAAATTGTGAAGTTGAAATTTTATCAAACCTTCTGCAATTTATTTTCAATTTTTTCTAATATTTTCCATTGACTTCTGTCACAAGTCAGCCACTAAGATTTGTGTTTGCAAAGAATATTCTTTCATTGAAATATTAGAGGGATTCTGCGAAGGAGAAGGTCATTGCCTTTTCCTTTTGATATGCATCAACGTCATGAAATAAGCAATTAATCCCTTCCTACTCGGCTTGACCAATCAGAGTGGAGATGTTTTTACAAAATTTGCTCGACGTGCAAGTGAAACAATGGGAAAATAAGAGGAAAATTGTCAGCTTCTAGCATCATAATAGGCTACCGAGCAGTCTTGTTTAGGGAATTGTCTATAAGTTGATTATGACAACTAAAACTTCACATGCCTGCTTTCTTCACTTCGCGATTTTTAATGCAAAGGTTGTTCAAAACGGGTTCAAAATAGCCTCATTGACTGCAGAGTTACTTTCCCTTTCCTGTTGACTGTGTCTGATCCACTTGCAAGCAAGTTTTTCATGACATGCCTGGCAATGTTGTAGCGTCAGGACATTCAAGGAATGTAACAAATAACCTTGAAATTTTTCACATAGAAAATTATGAACCAAATTAGAATTTGTGTTATAAAAAGTGAAACCAGTCTCTGCTGCATTTTATGATAAAAAATGTGCAATCGTATCACTTATAACTATATCTTCTCAAACACAGACCAAACTAGCCTACGACTCAGTTTACAGACATTTGTTTATTAAATAAATTGAATTGAAAAGTTTTTACGTTATGAGGCAGGAAGAAGCTGAGAGAAATTGGAGACTGCTGAAAAACCGTTTCTCTTTTGAACAGAGTATGTCACGAGTATGTAGCGAATCTCGTCCGTCTTGATGACGCCAAGCAATTAACGTGTAAGAATGTGCTAACAGATTACAAAAACGAGTGCAGAAAATGTGCAACCTGAAATAGAAATTCTGGCATCTTTATAAAAAGTTCCAAGTCCTGCCACCTTTAGCTGCAATACCCCATTCCGTAGCAGCTGGGCCCCCAAACTTATCCTTGCCTCTTCCACCTCCACCCCCTAGAGAATACCCACTAATGAGGGTCACTCTACAACATTGGTATTAATGCCAATAATTCCTGCTAGTAGGCAGTAGAACATTTGACAATTGATAGTTGACACCGTGCTTTTGGTAATATCATAGTCAATTGACTATGGTAATATGAAGAAAATATTGAATTTTGGGGCACAGTACCCCTTTTGAAACACACAACGGAAAGTTCCAGCATTGTGATGTAAAGGCGATTCCGACGCAATGCAAATGACGCCATTCAGAGAAAACTATCGCAGGTAGAAAGGAAATTGGGATTGCAGGAACAGTTGCAGCTGTTTGTCGTGATGTAAATTTTATTCCGAAACGAAGTAAACGGACAAATGAGCATACTTTTTAAATCGTATCATCTCAAATTGTGTGTTGGGCCCTACAGTGGTAAGAGATATAAGAAATATAGATTATTTCCCCACACTCAAATTCTGCATGGACCAAGATATACGCAGCATCATAACGCGTGTTATCTTTGAGCATGAACTCTCAATTTCGACATTTGGCTGCATTTTTTAAAAACAATTTGCGCGTCGTTATTGTAGTATCTAATTTACATTTACTAGTTCCTGCTCTAGCACATAAAAGGTTAGACTAACAATATAAAGTGAGGGAATGCAAATTAGGGTTACTTTCCGCCGTTCGACCTTTTTCCGCACAGTTAAGATCTGGATTTGTCGAGGCAACATGTCCCTTGTCACAGCTGACGCATGTACTTAAGAATGCGGATCTCTATAGCAGGAATTCTTTCAAGTGGAGGAGACACATGCAGAATTTGTCTTATTAACTAACATTTACACCCAAAAGAATTCGCAGATCAGAAATGAACTTACAATAAGACCCAATGATTTAAATTGAAGTATTACAGCTAACTGATCTAGAGACGACCAAGCGTTCACAATTTTATGTAATCAAAGGTGACTTTGATCACGGGTAATGCAAGTCTGGTAAAAGTCACACACAGTATAGTGTAAACGTTTTCCTCTACTAAGATTCAGTAGCGGCATGGTTATGGCTTCCCTGGGGTGGTCAGGTCAATTTCGGTGCCCCTCGTATGTTTCATAAACACACACGTTTCTACAACTGCTAAAACCTGCAACAATTTGTCATGTCTTGTGCCAAGGCCAATTGAAAAACAGGTTTCTTCAATTTAAGTTCAAAATTTCATGCATACGTTTCGACAGAAAATGCGACTTATAAATGGAAAAATAAAGCAATCCTAACATTTGACCTTCTGGATTGCGGAATGTATATTTTGTAAATTGTTTTTTTCCAAACGAAGAGTATAGAGCCACTGGATCTTGTCAATTAAGTGGATGCTGCTCACTCTCGTAGTGAATTTATTTGAGTACACCCATGACCTTGCGTGTTACATCATACTGATTTTACAGTAAGAACGCACCTTTTCTCATCAAAATCAACAGATAGGTAATTGAAGTATATTATCAAATGTCATTTACACCAAAGTACATCTAGTCTTGCTTCTTTTCCTCCTTGTGAAGTCTCGAGGACACCTAACCAAAGTGATAACAAAGCTAAGCTCAGTTCTTTTGATGATCTTGCAAAAGTGTCAACGACTTTTACTTAATCCAGCGAAAGCAAATTCTGCATTCTAGGTTAGGTGTGTATTGCCAATCAATCTGAAGTACTCTGAATTTTCAACGCTGTTTTCTAAAGGAATTTACTTTTACAGTAGTTCAAAAATACTAGCCAATCTAATATTGAAAACTCAAGTTAATATGTTTTTCTCAAGTCCATTTGCATAATCCTCTTACACTAAAAATGAATTTTAGGTTATTCAGCATCTGGAACCTTGCTTGAGTCTGCATGGAAGTGAGGCTCGTACATTAATGGTTTCAAACTTAGTTCCAACAAGAATCAATGAAGATTGACTAAACAATGTTTTTCCAAATGCATAGTGGCGCGAGGGGTGGAGTTTCCCTTCCCAAACAGAAACTATTCTCTGTTGTGACAAGTTCTCTGCCACCACAATTATAGGCTGCAACATTTGTGTGGTTTCGATTTCGAAAACCTTAAGAAACTTTTAGTGCTATGGCCTTATCCAAGTTTCTTACATAAAAGAAACGTTTACAAGTTTTTAGAAAGTTGAAAGTTTCATGTAGCCAATCACACCACTGAATGTGACTGCGATGTCCTTAAAAATACCAAAAATATAGTCGGCCATAATAAACCGGTTTTTTATAAGAAACCAGGAATTTTCGCCAGCACTGAAAGTTTCTTAAAATTATCAGATTTTACGTTTTGGCATCTTTACGTCCACTATCTCTGCCCTAGTGAATATTTCAAAACATTGTTTTTGAAACCAGTTTGCTTTGGACAATATTGAGGTTCATTCCAAGTAATACAATAAAAGAAACAAGTGAAAATAAAGTAAAACTATGTTCAGGGATTCCTATGATCAAAGTAAGTCTAAAATGAATTAGTATGATCCCAGTCAAATGATACAAACAGATTATGTTGATGCCCCCTTTTCCTTACCTGCGCCCCTATTCAGGGCCATGGCCCCTCTGCCCCCCTTGCCACGCCGCCACTGCTAAGATCTGTCCTATCACTGTAACCTAAGTACAATTTAGGTGGCCCAGTGCTATGAAAATTGACATCAGTGAGTTTCAAACTGAGTCTCCTCGTATAAGAAATTATTGCGTAAAGGGAACGGCGTTTAACTTTGCAGTCTTTCAGTGCCTCTTAGAAATTGGAATCACCCAGAAATCTACTTCCTTCTAACTCCAATAAGAACCACGTTTTACTTAGTGACACGAATAACTTATTGAGCTAGACATAATCACGCGAAAATGATTCCTTCTTAGAGCCTTGGTGTCACAACCTTAATAGCACTATACACTGACTTTCATTTCTTGGTCTTTGTAACAGCCCCGTATCCAATTATCCTCCTACCTTGAATACAATCCATAAACTCTATCCACCTTACTCTAAACAGGATTAACCACAGCCAGAGTGGAAGTGACTTTCCGCTCCATTTCAGCAGCCATTTGCGTCTGTAGTTTTGCTCACTATTCATAGGCGATGACCCTGAAGAGCGTGAGTTGAAACTCTGGAAGCGGAGTAAAATACCTCTAAAACACATGAGCTATGAACTTTAATTTTCTCAGATCTTTTAATGGTATGTGCGAATGAACCTCGACATTTAAGAGCTAAGACCGAAGGGGATGTGACCTATCAAAACATTTTGGTTACTGACTGACGACGGCTTATGGAAAGAATTTATAGCTCAATTTGACAACAGACTATAATACTTTGAATCAACCTAAATTTGGCTGATCAGTGAGGTAATAATGTGTATTATCTAGGGCAATTAGTAGCGGAATTGTGAGACAATGGTTTTCACGACACACAGGTTGGAGTTTCACAAGCTAGAAAACGCTACAAAGTGAATCATAAGTCGCCCTGTTCACCACAGCCTGTGGTTTTGCTTAAACCCTCTAATCCGTTTTCACATTTTTTGTTCAGTTCTGTGGTCGACCTTGCACTCTAGTTGAAATGCATAGTGCTATCTCCTGTATGTTAAGGCTAGTGAACGGGTTTTCAGTTTTATTCCTTCTAAGTTACTTAGTTGCTCAGTAGTAAATTTAGTTAATAATAAATGAAGTTGGAGGGAAGAACTTCTGGGTGTCACGGGGCGTTTTCCTCTTTTGCTTAAATGTCGCTTGATTCGAAAGTGCAGTTTTATTCTAGCAAACTGTGAAGTACTGTTTTGTGAATATTGCAGGCTCCCCTTGACTAAGACCTTGGGTTCCCATAACTTTTCAACGTAGCTAATAGATCGACGGTCGTCAGGTAAACAGCTGTTCCCGACTAACTACGAAGCGAATCGCATTTTACTACCTTTTAAAGAGGCATTCCTTTGCTACATGGAAATTGGTTATTGAAACAAAAATTTAACAGCTGCAAAGTAGCTAGGTCATTTGTTACTGCAACGTACGTAGACACGATCTTTTACAAATTTTTTTACAAAAAATTTGGTTAATTTTTATTATCATCTTTGTGTAAACAAACGGAATAAAGAGTGCTACATTTAAACGTGGCGCAATAGCCAGAGTTTTAAAATAAATGTCAGCGAATGTGTGAGGTCTGCGGAGGGGCTAGGGTAAATAAAGTGGGGGAAAATGGTTAAGGGAGTCTGAGGGCCCCGTCTCCATTGAAATTTTTAAAGCCATGACCCACGATATATATATTATCTCAACAGACACAGTGCTTACGTATATATGTATATCTATTACGAAAAGTAGTTCACAATCGTTTAACAGTGTTGAAGGTGTCAAAACACGCAGAGAATGTTTGTGAAAACGCTTATAGACAACGAACGGTAATTCATTACTCGGAGTTTCATGTCATGATGGACAATCTTTAGACAAATGGACTTCATTAGTCATACAATGTTTATATATACAAACTGTCAGTCAGACTCTGCAATTTCACTTACAAGAAACGTACTCCTGTGCCGGCGCTTAGAGACAAGTTATGTATATTTATAACGTAGAGTCTCTTTGTTTGCTTTTACAATAGCTACTTTCTTTTTGAGGCAAAAGTGGCAATGGTCTCTTCCACCTCCGTAAGGGAAGAATACTTGTTGGAGTATGCTTCAGGGTATTGATAAGCTTTTTCCTTATCTTTGACGCTCACAGGCGATCTTGGATAGCTCCGCACAGTAATTTTTGTTTTTGAGTGATTTAGTATGGTTCCTAAACCGGTCTTTAAATCACATAGCGCAGGCTCCTGTATATAATTCTCCCTCATTTCTATCTGGGGTAGTAATTCCAGCTTGGTAAATGATTCCACTAATTAGACATTGGCCATTTAATGGGCAGTCTGTTCTGTCTTTTCATTTACAAGTCTGATATCCTGGGCCGGTTTTGTCCTTTTGTCCTGTCTTGGTTAGGATGTCTCTTGACAAATGTATAAATATACTTATTGAGACATTATTTCTTATACATATATATATATATATTTGTCAAGAGTGGGCATTACCACAATAGCTGCACTAAGTGGGAGCCGACGGGGCTCGAACT
>JANTCA010029914.1:0-21683 GCA_024741275.1 Chironex yamaguchii | reverse complement strand
ACCAAATATGAGATGGTCTCATCTACTTTACATCTTCGGCGCACTTCTGTATTAGTCACTCTATCAAGATACGAAATGCATGCAATCCTTCTCAGACATTTGTGATCAAAAGCATCCAACTTCCGTTCTTCGGCTACCTTAACAGGCCACGTTTCACAACCATATAGCAGCACAGATCTAACTGCCACCATGTACACTCGCATTTTTGTTTTTAGATACACATCTCTTCTTGACCAGAGATTACCAAGTCCAGTAATGGCAGCGGACGCTTTTTGAATGCACATTCTGACTTCGGTTTTCACATCTCCATTGCCGGTTATTTGACTGCCGAGATAACAGAAGTCCACATTTTCCAATTCATCCGGGCCAATATGAAGACAGTTTCCACCGGTAATGCAGCATGTGAGGACCTTCGATTTTGCACTACTAAGGACCAGACCGAACTTTTGAGCCTCCTCCACTACTCTGTCAATCATACCCTGCATTTCTGCAGGTGATTCAGCCAATAGCGCCATGCCATCAGCAAAAGTAAGGTCATAAATCTTCCTTCCAGACGGCAACAATACTCCACCTGGCTGGTCAGTTAGTGCTCGATTGAGAATCCAATCGACTGGCGTAGTGAAAAGGCTGGGTGACAGTATGCCACCTTGCCTCACCCCCGACTGGATAACAAAATCCTCAGTTTCTTCACCGTAAACTTGAATCAGCAAACCAATCTCAATGTCTGGGAACCTTCAATCCAAGAGTTTCAAAACCCTTTTGGTACACAGTATCTCCTACTGCCTCCCAATCACAATCTGAGAAATCCAAACGGTCAAAAGCAGATTTCAAGGATCTTTGTACGACTGGATCTTTCAGTTTGGAGACATCAATATGCTTAGGTACTTTGACTCCACTGAGATGACTTTTCTTGCAAATTGAGATTTTGAGTTTAGCTCTGACCATCAAGTGATCCGTATCACAGTCAGCACCATGCAATACTCTGACTTTGCAAAAACTTCTAAGATCACCATGTCTACACAATATGTAATCAAGCAAATGGCCATGCTTAGACTGGGGATGGAACCAAGTTGCCTTGTTCTTCTGGTGAGAAAAAGTGTTGGTGATGACAACGTTTAGTTCACTACAGAGCTGAAGAAGGAGCCAACCATTTGAATTGACTCTACCAATGCCATATGGACCGAGCTGGGACCAGGTCTCATTGTCTGAACCGACCCGTGCATTAAAATCACCAAGGATCACTAAACTTTCAGCTCTTGGTAAACTGGTGATAACAGATCTAAGCGTATGATAGACGGAAGTAATATCATCTTCAGACGAAGCAAGAGTCGGTGCATAGACAGAAAGAACATTTATGTAGCGACCAGCAGCAGGGAAATTCTCAATCTCATCAAACGCTCATTAATGCCAACTAGCTGCTCGATCTTGTCAATTAAGGAGTTCCTAACTGTGAAGCCCACACCAGCCTCACGCCTCTCTATACATATATATATACGTCAAGAGCTCAATCATCCATGTTTATTAAATATATATAAATTACAAGAAATAACGTTTTTAAACGTTTCGAATAATTCTTCTTCAGAAAACTATATATATAGAGAGAGAGACAGATAAATAAATAGATAAATAAAGATAGATAGATAGATAGATAGATAGATAGATAGATAGATAGATAGATAGATAGATAGATAGATAGATAGATAGACAGACAGACACAGACAGACAGACAGACAGACAGACACAGACAGACAGACAGACAGACAGACAGACAGATGAATGTAATGTGGAGATAGGGCATATTAAACTGTCATGAAGTTTTATCTTGCATGCAATCTGCACATTCTATAAGGAATAAGTTTTCCAGTGGCCATTATATATGCGGGTTTATTTAAATATTCATAAGACAGTCCATGATTGAAACAGTTCATCATAAGACTGCACCATATGTTGCTATTCTCTGTGAAAGCTTGACTTGATGATTTTTAAGCCAACCGGTACGGCAATATTTGACCCCCTATTTAATTCATCATACTTAAAATGTGTTTGTTTGGACATAAAATGCTATATCACCCTATTATTAGTGATTTATCAACCAGTTGAAATGTTAAACGTGAAAATAACATTGAATATTAATAAAAATTAAACAGATCTGTACCATCAACAACACGAAACAGAAAATAGTTTTGACTGGTGCTGTACAAGCGGCCCATATCCTAGACATAAACAAAAAATGCACAGCATTAAAAAGTAAGTTGACTTACCACTAGCTTGATCCGAGAGTAATTTACCTATTTATGACGTGCATAACACCTTTATTGTCAATGATTGTGGCTAATGCAAGGAATTATAAACATTTACTGTCTTGAATTCCAAATTATGACCTATTGCGACAATTTATATTGAGCTCGTCAGTTTGTGTTCAAACTTAACTACACTTCTTCTGTCATCTGGGGTCGATGATACCCGTTTAAGTTAATCCATGTTACTTTATTTTTCTAGCAGATTAACGATTGTGCTTAAGGTATGGCATGAAAATAACAATTTTCCTCAGGGTGTCTGTTCAGTCCCTCACACACATGACTACACATTGACAACATTCGAGCGAGTTTTTCGAAATAGTTGCATCTACAAAGATACTTTCCAGTGCTATTCCCACTAAATACAAATTTACAAAGTCATGAGATGACATTACAGGGTACATAACATGACAATATCATAACGATGGTCTCTGATGATCACAATTTAAGAGAAGTCGACACACTTTAAACAAAATGGCTGGTGAACGAGGATCTTTATGAGCACTACTTGTAACTCATAACCGCACGTCATGGGCAGCTTCGTGCCAATATAGTTTCATTTTATATTCATCTCTGGTTTGGTAACCAAGGTCTTTATAAAAATATTTATGTGTTTGAAACTTACCCGGTTTGAGAGAACGCACACAATCGCGCACTCGCAAATAGCATAAGGGACTTGACCACTGCTTTGACGTTTGAGTCAACGTGGTTGGGACCCTCTTAGAAGCTAAATTAACCTTGAAAAACATCGTATATCACGCAAAAACAAAATACATGGCTATGACTGAAAAACGTGGCAACGTTTCTCTGCAGTTGAGCGCTTTAAAATTCTAAAATGAGCATGAAACTCCACTTACCTATGCAGTGACACAAGAGTTCAGACTAGATCCAAAACAAATCTGCTCTGCCGAGTTTGAAATGTCTGTTGACAACGCCGATTCACAGCTAGATTCATTCAAGAATAGAAAACTAATCGTTACGAATCATGAATATTACTAAAATATTCCTTCCATAATGGAATAAAATTGGAGGTGTTGTGCAAACTTCATGACATACACAGGTTTCAATTCATTTTAGAAATCCACGTCTCTTGTCGACATTGTTGAACCAAAATTCCAACTTCCGAACTCGGAACGCCAAGGGGGAAGCAAAGACGGGGGAACGCAGTAATAATGAAAATTGATTGTCTTACTGAAACAGCCTGTTCTTGAAACTAAGAAATTACTTTAAAGTCATTTGGTCGTCCAGCTGCCAGGTAACAACCAGACATCGACCACACGAAATGACAATTTTGACTAGGTCATTGACGAAATTAATGCAATACAGCGGCAGTAATCAGAGAGATAATTACGCTAGGGGGGTAACATGCACAGTATGTATTATCAGTTACAGCACTGCTAAAAATAAATTTGGAAAAAAGTGCTCAGTTCTTATCAACACAGTTGCCAAACAAAGGAGCTTGGATTTGTTGCTTTAATTCTGTACCAGATGAAATTAGAGATTCAAGATATTTATTAAATATCACAAATACTGAAGTTTCAGATCAATGTTAGCAGAAATTTGGTAGTAAACAGTTGTAATTAGGAAGGAAGACCTGTTAAAATTGACAAATTTACAATATACACAAGACTGTTTTATTTCACGTTTGAAAGATGGTAACTTAAGTCAAGCTGATGGGTAATATGAATACTTTTATTCTTTTTTTTTTTTTTTTGCATTAAAGAGACAAATTCCGAGGTCACCGAAAGCTAGACTAGGCGCCAGTGTAGACCATGGCCCCTAGCCCTAAAGAAATATTTATTTTGTAATTTCATTTTGCGATAAGATAGGCCAAGTCAAACAAAATTTTGTGGGGCCTCTTCATACCCGAGTAGTAACCCCTGATACCTCCTGTTATTGTTGAGGTTGTAACGAAGTCTCTTCTGGACCCAATTAATGGTCGCTGGTGAGGGAGCCCAGCTCCGAATAGGGTGAAGACAATCTGCATCACACCGTTCCACGACTGCTGTCTATAGAGACGGCATTCAGGGAATGCCTGCAAGTCTTTTTGGAGCTGTCGGGAGGAGTCCACCAATCGTCTTCCTGTTTCGTGGGCTATTAGCCGGACGAAGCTGTTGGCCGGGTGTCGGCGCGAGGAACAAGCACTGTAGGAACAACGGTACCAGAGCCTATCCCCCCTGGTATACCCTTAGCGCTATAGGCGTCTTAATGAGACGGAAAATTAAGTCGGATAAGGTGTTTTACGTAGAATGAAGAAAGCTGTTTTCATAGGAATGAAAGGCACACTTTCATAGTGATGACACTATGTGGACAGCTGAGTGCCTCCACTGAAGCCCAAATTTACTAATGATTTTGATTGACCATGAGGTTTTGTTCCTTTACGGACAGGATGATGCATTATTACAATGCATGATAGACAGAAGTTGGGTTGTAATCCTTAATTCCTATTACAAACCGTCGGGATAAAAATTTACTTTGACTAAGACCAGTTCAAAATGACAATAGTGCCAAGTCATTACAGGAGACCATAAACAATATCGTGAATCAATGCATTATCTGTTTGTGTTATGCAAATATGACGTAATGGCTTTAAACGCTATTTAGGGAGAACGAAAAAAGATGTTTTGCAAGGTAAAGAAAACCTCGGCTTCCACCTGTCCTCATCTTGTGTCGAAAAGGTCTCTCATCGCTGCTCTTGACAGCTGAGTCCTGTAACAACATTGTCTAGAGGTCAAATTTCTTTCATTTAAGAAAGCTTTTAAAGCGTAGGCTGTTTCCTTATTGGTTGTGATTGGTCCTACCGCTTACAAGGGGTAGCATGGGCATTTTCCCGATTAGGGGCAGAGGGAGTAAGCATCGCTGCCAAAATGGGGGTCTTTGCGTTTGGCTTTACGCAATGTTTTATTGCCAAACCCTGTAAACTATTGTTGGCAATTCCATTGCATTTTTGTGGACTATTTTTCAAAATTGGGCTATCCAGACCCTTTTTGTCCTGGGAAAGCTCCAATAATGGTCACTCTTTTGCTTTGCTCAATCCAATGCTGTTATTAATTAGTGCCTGAAAAGTGCATTCAATTTGACTCAGTGCTGAAGTTGATGCAGGAAAAACCACTTCAGAGCGGCAAATAGCAATCACTCTTCCATCACCATTAATTGTAGTTAAGTGGGCGCATAAAAAGAGAGATGTTTGACTCAGGCATTACATTCGTACTCTGACATATGAAATAGTTGACTGTATAAGGTGTGACGCAAATTCCAATTTTACGGTCATCAGGCTACAGCATATGACGTCATTGCTGCCCGGCATTCGATCTTTGTTGATCGTATCACGCATGCTCTTAAGAAATGAACAAGTTCATTGTATCTCGAATATCGCAAAGCGGAATAGCAAGGAAACTTCATGGCAAACAAGGATTAACTGAAAGTATAATTTTGCCATGTATGGAGCACGACTGGTGTGATTCTAACGTCACTCTATGAGGCAATGCATATTGTCAAATTGCATATTATTCACACAGATCATAAGGTCAGGACTTGTGGGTCATCGTTCTATGGTAGACTCATCAAACTTGGGATTTCCTATTGACTTTAAGAGCACTCGTCTGCTTTCTCAACAGCGTCAACAAACCAAGTACACAAGTACACGCAAGTAATTCGAAAGTAAATTTTGGTATTTTCTCTTGGCAAGGTGAAAAAGGAGAAAAGGTGAACATTTTTAACTTATTACAAATGGTATATTAGGGGTTTGATGAATTTGGTATCAGAAATACTATTATACCTCACCACAAAACTAACAATAACAGTATTAAAATAGTGAAATTTTACAAACATTTTTAGATATTATTTGTAAGTTGATTCTTTACTCCTACTCTCGCGTCATTCCTATTTTAGGTCATCTGTCTTTGATGTTGAGCTTGACATGAAAATGGTATAACATAGCAATAAATTAGATAAAAAGCAAGATTCTGAGCGGAGGACAAGCCAAGACATACGGTCTCACAAGATCTGCATTCCTCGTAGTACCAAACACCTGATTCTAGTTTCTGGTAACACAAATACATCGAGGCCATGTTATTCAACTACCTAATAGCTGTTCTAAACAGGTGCTCAAGGAACCAATATCCCCACACTGGCCTATCCAAACACTTTAAACATAGCCCGTCTCACTGAGTGCTTGAAGCATGCATTTTACGGGTAGCTAGCAGCCATCAAAGGTTTGTAATCGTTATGAAATCATTACTCCCATCATATGCGTATTAAGGACATCTCTTGCAGCCCATACGAAATGGACTGGTCTCTAGCTAACATTCTCGTTGCCTATCTCTCAATGGTTGTAATTCTACAAAGGAATAGATATTAAGCGAAAATATGTAGGTATCCTCAGATAAACACAAAGATGTCTATTTTAATTACAAATGACTTGCCTTACAGGGGATCATGATTGTCCTTTCTTTTTATTATGAATGTAAATATTTCTCCACAAAAGCTCTGAATGGCAAAGTAATTAACAAGAGTATGCAACGAAATAACCTTGATATCAACAACAGAAAAGTACGCAAAGAATTGTTCAACTGTTGATGATATCAGTGAGGAATTTATTTGAAAGAAAAGCACGATTAAGCTTTCTCCCAATTTGTGGGTTACTTAATGAAGCTGAACCCAGAATCATTGCAAGACTCCGATTAAGCCTGTCATTCAATGCTTTCACATGGCGTCATCTTATGGACATAAATCATACAACTGACCTGAGGTTTAAGAAATCATGCATGAATTTCAAAAGAGCACTAGCGTAACTATCATGTCAGCATCAACCATAAGGCGTGCGGCAATTCAATACCAATTAATATGCCTCTAGGGCGAAAGGCAATACAGCATGCAAAGGAAGCCCATCCCAACAGGGGTTGGATGGCGCATGGGGTTTATTAGGGCTATGCACTTTTAATTCCAGAAAAAGGACCACTTAAGTCTATTCATCTGAATTAATTTATTGGGACAACCATTCTCAACAGTTAATTAAAATTTGCGACATTGCAATAAAAACACACTTAAAAGCCTTTTGCGTCTGCCACTCTAGAAAACCAGTACTCTGTATGCAGACAGAGTTGTTTTTTCACTTGGAGTCGTTTAATAATTCTTTGTTTTTTTTTCATTTTCTCTTTGTTTCTTTTTATTGTCTTGATTATGATTGCCTGGTTTCGAATTCGTGGTTTGTTATAGAAAGGTCGTCATACATCTATAATTTCCTTCCTGATGATTCATACTTTGCAAAGTGTCAGACGAAAAAAGCTTTTAATAATGTTTTAAGCACAATGTTGCAAATTTTTAAGGCGATTTTCACATTTGTACTTCACAAAGTTTGTTCTATTGTATATTCATTTACTTTAAAATTGATCAAGTTATTCTCATTTTGGCAAAGGTAGCACAAGAGTAAATCTAGCAGGTTTTTAGTGTCACATTGAGTTCGGTGCGCAAAACTGCAAACCCCAGAGGCCGCCCCAAGCTTGACCATGTGGACATACTAAGTCAGGACAATGGAAGTGGAACTAAGAAGAGAAATACAAGAATGTGGTGTCCGTAGAAACCATTTCGTTGCTGACTCAAGGGCAACAAGATAAGGAGTCATCCATATTCTTCATCGTTATCAGTGTACAAATGTATAAAGTGTACTATTTGTAGTAACCCATCCACCCCGTAAAAGTGTGCATTTCGCAAAAAAAAATGATGACTGGTGATCCAACCCAGTGTCATGTCGCTTCCTATTCTAGTCAATAGACTTAAAAAGATTTTTCATAGGTAAGCATGTCTGAGAGATTGCTTTCGTCACTTTTCACATTGAAAAAGTCTATACGCCTTTTGGACACTCGCTCTTCATAGAGTCCGTACGCTTTTGACAGTGATGGTGAATACAGACACCAATTAAGAAAGTAAGTTGATATTTTGAAAAATTGAAAAGTAATTACTAACAAGAAATTTATCCCAAATGTGTTTAGCTTGATGAAAACAAAGGAAAACATATATTCTCAGTCCACCTCAAATATGTCGCAAAGTAGAGAAGAGTCGTTGACGACGCGATCCTTTCCAGGCTTAAGCTTCCTATCTATTTATTCAACATTAGATAAATGACTCTGTACAACAAGACATCAAACAATCAAATCTCAATAAACAGGACGTCATTGGCAAACGTATCCGTTTTTTAGAGCCATTGATTTCGTAGAATATGGTGATAAAATTTACATCGGTTGAAAAACGTAAGTAGACCTAAGAGACATTTATATCTACAACTCACTATTCAATTTTTTTCTGTGTATTCCTCCCTATTATAAGTCGTGAAATGATACAAGGAGAGATAATTGTCTCTTAACAGTAAATTAACCTTGAAGATGACAGAATTTGAACTTTGAGTGCTCAGTGCCCAGCTAACGGGGAGGGCGGAGGGGGGGAGGTCATACAATAATGGCTCCGTAGCAGGCAGGACTGATTCCTTGTACTTCACGGGCACAAGTCAAAATTTGGACGGACAACACACTAGTGTCTCTATAAGATGAGTAATTTCTTTTGGAAGTTGGATATTTTTAAGAGAATTTTCCATAAAACAGACACTTTACGTTTGCAAGAGCTAAAATTTTAACATTATTCCTTACAAAACAGACAAGGGAAAATTGTAGAATATTACAAAATAGTTTCTTTCAGTCTTCTCCATTACTTCTGAAACGATCTTTTCAATCCAATCCAGCTTTAAGCTCTCTTATTTCTAAGAAATCCGCGTTCGACTAAGATTTTCAATTAATAGTGAAGATATAAGAAAGAGAAGGTCTGTATAAGTGGAGACTTATGTGCTTATATCCTCTTATAAGACAGGAGATGCAGCTCAGAGAGTTGAATAAGGTGAAGTTTTTTTAACTTTTAATTGCAAGTTCTTCTTGTCGTTAACACTGTAATCCACAAAATACAGGTAGGGTTAATGAAGTTCCTTAATGGCGAGCAGAGAGCATACGTGAGCCAGATGGAGAACTTCAACAACTAGGCTGTGATATACAAATTCCAGAAGTATATTCTCTAAAAAGAAATCTCTTCACAGCTTGAGATATTTCTCTGAGCCTATAATCCATTAAAGCTTAATTACATGCATCTTAAACCAAAGTAATCAATTTCCTGGAAAGCAACAGCTTATATAGGTTTGAGAAGTCAGTAGAACTCTCCAGAACAGTATAGAATGCTATGGAACGCGGTAAAACATTCTAGAAGCTTTTAGAACAAAATAGAATCAAAAGGAACTTTCTAGAAGCTTCATGTAAATATTGCATCAGCATTGTTCCTGCAGCACAGGAAAGGTTTGTAGATGGTTCTAGATACACATAACACTCCCTTATGACAATTTCTTTTTCCTCTGTCGTTTCTTCTAATATTGAATACGACATGCCGAATTTGCTCAACGGTAACTTTGAATGCCCGCGCGCCTGAGCAGACAAGGAATAGCGGATATGGTAGCGGATGAATTTGTCAACATTTCTACTGTATCTGAATATAGTTGGACTAAGTCCGGACTCACATACAAACTGTTTCATTCCGTTGGTGCCGCCGATTACTGTGGTTTTATTTTTCTAGGTGAATCTGAGATAAGCCTCTTCCTCGAGATATCCAAGCCTGGTTTCGCCACGAAGTGATAGAATTATTAACATACACTATATTTGTCTTTATCGTTATTATGTTTACATAAGGTCACAGGCACTAAAACAGTTTACGAGCGTCCTCGGTCTCCTGCTTATCATAGATTTATTGCTTCCGCCAAGGTTATGTTTTTGCCTGCGTTTGTTTGTTTGTATTTTTGCTTGTTTGATAACAAAATAACTCAAAAAGTACGGGCGGACTTTGACGAGATTTTCAGGATAGGTCAGAAATATGCTAACTTAAAGATGATAAATTTTTGGTGGTAATCTGGATCACGGTCTGGGTCCAGGAGTTTTTTAAGGATTCTTTGCTATTGGGAGATAGGAGCAGTTTGGACAATTATACTTCACAAGTAAAGCTCAAAGTGTTGTGTAAAAAATTACAACATAGGACCGTCATACAAGTCTAACAAATCTCAAAGTATGATCTATGGCGGAGTTGTTTTCTAGAGTTCATTAATATCAGGCATTGTACGTCTTTCTCTTGAAATTGCAAAATAAAGTGATTCATGTTTTCCAGAACATTACCATCAAGCAATTACTGCATGGATCTCGAAGTCTCGTCCGGGACAGAGCATTAGCCATTTCTAAGTGTTCCAGCACAACGCTGCCCATGCCGATTAGAAACATATTTTTTAAAGATATTAGATATTGCAAATCTTTTCGGTCGCTCTTTTAAGATTTTTCATGGCAATATAATGAATGGATGCCCTGTCATTCATTTTAAAAATAAAAAGCAATGTCACATGGCAACACAAACCGTTGCTATTTTAAGACAGGCTAATCGCATACTAGACTCTGCTTACCACCAAAATCGGAAACTCTCGCTTGCTCATGACGTTTATTTAAGAACAGAGATATAGTGTCGTGAGCGGCAGAGAAATGATTCTTGTTTGACAGCTACCTTAGGTCACGAACAACTATCCACTTGAAGTAGATCCAGACGAACGAAACAATTACTCCAATTGCTGTTCAATACAACGTATTGCTACCCGAAATTCCTGAAATCTCTTTTCCATTTGCAATTAATTTCTCAAGCACTGATTAGAACGTTGCCTGTTACGATACAAGCAATTGATCGTGCAGTCAGGCCATTTCAATTCATCGCCGTCATTTGTTACGCAGTGGATACCAGATTGAATAACATTTGATCCATTTCATTAATTTAACTTGGAATGTAATGATATAAAAAGACTTCAACTAGAAATTGATTTAACTGTGTCCGAAACGGTTTAGATGTTGCACGAATTGACAAGACCCATGAGAAGGAGGACACGATCCGAGTGGAATTGATGCAACCGTGATGGCACATGAAGCGCCACGCCTTCTACCAAGCATTCTACAGGAAACGTAGATTTGTGTCTGGAATACTTCACTGGTTTCTATTGTAAGCTTAATGTTTAAGCCTTAGACGAACTTAAAATCGATTCTGGTAAATTGTAGTAAGGGTGGTGTTGTCCCTGCTTACGTTAAAATGTAATTTATTGATCCAAACACAAGAATCCAGTACGGCTTTGGCCTAATTCAAGTGGTGGTACTTGTTACCACTCATTCCATGGAACGGTCTATCCATCTATCTATCAACACGACTATCCATCGCCCCATCAATGCATGCAGTTACTCACCCATTTATACATGCAAGTATACATCTTTGCAACTTTGAATCTACGCATCCATTCGCAGGTCCATGGATCTATACACCCATGAATTACCCTGTCCTCTATCCTTCCCTTCATTCACGCATCCACGTATGCATTCAGCCAACCACTCAGCCATCCATCCGTCCACTTCGTTCATGAATCCATCCATCCACCCATCCATCCACCCACCCACCCATCCATCATTTCGTTCATGAATCCATCCATCCACCCATCCATCCACCCACCCACCCATCCACCCATCCATCATTTCGTTCGTGAATTCATCCATCCACAAACCCCCTTATACAACCGGCCAGCCAGCCATCTTTCCATTTAGCGATCGGTATATCCGAAACATGTCTTACAAACTTAAAACAATAGTCGTGTTTATTAAATGTCTTACAAATCCTATATTGCTGAGGAATTTTGGTAATATTATCGATCTGTGTATCCAATCACTCATCTTTTCATCTACCCATGCATCCATCGTTTTTTCTCTTCAAGGGGATAGAAATTACAAGCGTTTTCTTTTCCTAGTATGCAAAGGCCACGAGAAATCCTCTCCGCTAAGCAAGTAAATCCTGGCTAGCCATTGTTAAGAAAAATGAGTAAAAGAGCTTACGATCATCGAAAATTGATATCCAGAAATCTGAGAAAATGAGTTGAAAAATATCATGTTGTTGGAGCCAGAAAACACCTGTGGAAAGACAAGTAATGACGCTCTTCTTCAATTGACTCCAGTATAATTTGGTGTGATGGTAACATCGAAACAATGTACAGAAAGCTCGTTGGCAATATGATCTATCCACATGGTAGGTGTCACTTGAAGAGAAATGGCACATGACAGAAAGAAAAATTTAAACGAAGGTCACCTTCCTGGATTATAAATGTGACAACTACAGTGACCAAACCACGGGCACCATCCATGAATATCTTCTACATTGCCATGGAATGGACAAAGGCTTGCAATAATTACATTGCTTTGTACTTTAAAAAGATAACAGTACGGTCGGAATATCTTACTTTTAAGAGGCCTAGGTTATGCACGTAATAAAAATCAAACTTGACAAGAGTGGTTGAAAGCGCTTGGCCACTAAAACTCCCCAAGCTTAATCCCCCGCCCCTCAATTTTTTCTAGCTGCATATGTAAACGACCATGGTAACAAGGCCTAGAGTGTTATTTTGCTTTTAGTGAACTACTTTAGAATATGCTCACTGTTCGTTAGCAAAGACTAGTGAATAACAGGTTAGGATTTGCTTGGCGGCAATTTAGCGGAAATTGTCCACTTACGCACATTATTCATAGTTTATCAGAAATAACTCCTTGGTTTAAACAAGGATATTGATCTATGGACTACCCGTCAAAGGAAAAAATGGCAAATAAATGGATGAATAAGAAAACGTGCTAATCCACTTTCAGCCAAGGCAATTTTCATCCGAAAATATGCTTTATAACTTTCGCCGGCTTTATTGGTCATTTTGGGTCATGCCTTGGCTTAAACCCCCCGTGAACTACAAGCCAACATGTCACCAAACGATGCTACTGAATATGTACTTCTATAAAGATGTATATCAAATCATAATTGCCAAGACAGGGGGCAGCAGGGCAAATAACCTAGAGCAGGAAATCGCAGTGAGCCGCGAGGGTCCCGTAAAAACGAAGCATTTTCCTTCTGTTGTATATAAATCCTACAGCAGGGGTCTACACTTACTCCTGCCCACTGGTAACCATGACAGCATCCATATAAGATTCCTGTGATACTACCGTATTAACAGTTTACAATCTTGCAAACAAAATTACTTCTCAATTTACTTCAATAACCTATCAAAAAAAAGCAAGGAGCCCAATCAAGACTCATGTAGGGCATTTTTAGCATTGTAACTACATGGGACAGATCCCCTGTAGGCCCAATACCATCCTCTGTAGGTAACGGCAAAGTCAAAAACAATGTGCAGTAGGTTGCGCCCTTTCCTGTCATGTAATTAGTGATGCTGCTTAGATTGGTTCTCCACATTGATGAATAATGGCACGTCCTTGCATCTCTCTCATCATTCTGAGCCACTTTTGCAAATTTTCCCTTGTAATTGAAATTTCTTAAAAAATGCTGTGTTGAATTATAAATGACCTACATTGCCGTGGTATCAGACGCTTTCGGATTAAATGAATTTCATGACAATAAAAGTTAAATTTTAAACTTTATGAGCAGACAGAAACTCTTGGTGATAATCGCTTTGTTGCTAAGGAAGTCGGCTTGCAATCAAAGTGCATAAGAACAAACACTCATAGATCAGCATGGCACGACTATGAGATGGACTCATCGCTTCATTGCTAAGTTAAATAAAATTGTGGGTATCCTTCACACTTGGAAACAAGAGACGACAAGCAGAAAAGAAAAAAATAAGCATCCTACTTAGCTAGGATTACTTTGGAAGAAGGGAACGATCAATTAAGAAGAATAAATACTGCTGGAAATAAGTGTATCAGATATTCAAATTTTTATACAAGTGATAAATGATTTGTGATGAAAGTCGACGTCCTTATCTTTCACATATCATAATGAAACCATAATACATATATATTTACAAATATGTATTAGATAATATGTAGATACATATATTACGGCTTCATTATGATATTTCAAAGATAAGGACGTCGACTTTCATTACAAATCATTTGTCACTTGTATAAGTAATAAATATATTGTAATTATGATTAAAGGCTCATGTTAAACTATGAAAAGGTGGTACGCATTGATATTAAGTAAATCTAAAATAGTGTTGCACAAGTCAGATATCCTGGGCTTAAGAAGTTAATATGCTAAAATGCGAAATCACATTCTCGCTTATAAATTAAAGGTATTCCTTTGCCTTCACGAGTCAATCCTCCTAGTAGGCATCCATCAGGCTCCAGCAACTAAATAGTTGCTACCCTTTGCAGCACCAATAACAGCAGTCTGATCAGTACTAATCACACATGAAATCAGTTGGCAATCTTTCCGCACAAACGTGGACCATTCTTCTTTTATACTGAATGTTGATTACTGACACAACAGTTCTTGAAACTGAATAATTCTCTTCATCTTTTGTCTCCAGCAAAAAAGCATACCTCGGTAGAAGAAAGTCTACAAATGAGTGCGTTGAGGTTGCAGCCATGTCTCACTCCAATTCGCGTGTTGGAGGAATCTAACATTAAGCCTAACATGACCGTCTCTATATAAAATGTTATCACGCTCTTGCGGTGCTTTGGAGCGCTTCAACCCCGACACAGGAGTCCGAAGTGGGCAATTCATTCAATCAAAGTCGACGAGTGTTAGGTGGAATGATCGGCTACTGCTTGCATTTATCTTATTGTTATCTCAGGAGATAGATTGTTTCTTTTATTTGTTTGTCTTTTGGTTTGTGTGTGTGGTTATTCGTTTGTCCGGAAAACAAAACTTCATACTCGGATTTCGATGATATTTTCATGATAGGTTGGAAATGACACCTGGATTAATTGATCAATTTTTTATGTTGACCTGGCTTCAAGTCATTTGTCATGCTGCCTTACGGTATTCTTTGGTGATTGTGTCATGTAGCCAAAACTAATTACAACTCAAAATACTTGGATCAATGTTCTATGGTTCGTGCATTTGTTCTGGGTAAGTGGAGCATTAAGATTTATAGCTCAGCTGTTTTGATGGAGGTTTGGCTAAAGTAGTCGTACATAACAATTCTTTTATAAACAAAAAGTAGAATTTTTTCTCTTTCTTAAAAATATTTTCAGCCGCACACGGCTGATACCTCTTTCCCGGTATAAAGTTACTTCTTGTGTAACAATGATATTAACCATCTATCCGAGACTTCACCTTAAACCATGATCGTATTACTTGAGTAAAGAAAGGTCAGAAATTACACCCGAAGATGGATTCGAACCAGGGCTCTCTCTACGTGGTCTGATGACTTACCAACTACTGTCTAGGAAATAGTTAATTGACACGCGATATGCATCGAATTTCAAAAATTCTATCACTGAAATTTCACAGCAAAGATCAAAATAAAATCCGAGCGGGATAGCAACACCCGAATTCTACCATTCGCAAAACCGGATTGGCGCTCGAATCTGATCGAAATGACTGTTAACATACTTTTACATAAACATATACATATACAGATTAGTAAAGAAATTTATATGGCATTCACAAACGTATTTTAAGTAACACATTTCGGGAACTCGTCCCAAATATCATCTGCATTGAATGTGGTAAAGAAACTATTTTAAAACAAATAACGACATATATGTAGGCCAAAATTTCAGAGGAAATCAAATTGGCTGTATATTGGTATTGACATACCATTGTAAAGATCAGAGATTTCCCTATAAATCTCTTATAAACCAAGTTCTGAGTATATCCGATTAAGAACAAACTTCGCCAAGTCTGGGCTACTCCAGTAGGACATATGAGATGTAATCAGTGAAAAATATTCAACAAAGCCAGCCTCTAACACATAATCCAAGCGGTGATCTAAAACTGGACAAAACATAACATACCACAAAATAATCACTTCATGTCATTCTTGTTTAATTTTATAATATTTATACGCACAAGTTTCAGTAGAAAATCAAATTAGTACCTCACGCTTCCATCAAATGAGCACCTTTATTCTAAAGATTACGCCACTTCAAAAAGGTGCACGAAATTTGCACCTTTCTTAACTGAACACCCTACTACCAGTGATAAAAGGAGTCTTCATTCGCCAAGAAAACAGAGTGTTGGATGCGGCGCTCATCATGGGTAAACTGCTGATAGAGAAATGTTGTCGGGAAATCACTCGTTTATAATAAATTTGAGGAGTTTACAAAGTTGTTATTTCTGATTTAACCATTGAGTACGAAAATGACGGTGATGGTATTTTAATACTCTTTCTGAATTAACAAATATAGGAAGATGTACATTCTAAGCAACCATCATTCTAAAGCTGTGTTAACAAACCTTCCGTCTCCATGAGAAAGCTATTTCACGAACTTATCCATGATGCGAGAAGTATTTTTTTAGATACACAAGTTTTGTAAGTACGTCCAGTTGTCACCAGCCCAATAAATAGTGTGTAGCACAGTGATGGACACAGTGATAAATATCACTAGAGGACAATGAATGGCCAAGGAAAAGGTGATAGAAGTAACAACGAACAAATTATATATGATATCCCTAATGAAATGTTAATGATAATGGAATGATGAATATGATGATGATGATGATGATAATAGTCTGATGATGATCATATTGATGATGATGATGATGATGATGATGATAACAATAATGATGATGACGATGATGATGATGACGATAATGATGATGACGATAATGATGATGATCGCCCTTGCACTGCATCACGGGAAATAGGAATGAGTACTTACTAGTTTTTCCTCCGAGTTTCTCTTGGTCCTTCTCTTCGTCAGATCTTGGCATAATGACACCTTTCGATTGATATTCGACCACTGGACTGGATGATTTACTCTGGGAAAACCAACCACGTATCCATCCAGAAGAAGTAGCTGCCACCCCACGCTTGGGACTGCCCTGTTTGGTTTGTTCAACAATGTTTTTGGTAACACAAGACACTTTAACAGGGCTTATATTCTTGTAGTGGTCAAAAATGAGAGGTTCAATGCGATATGCCTGAAAGGATGAGACAATATATTCCATAAATAAATCAATACCGTAAATGATTGATTAAGCGACGCGGCGCTTAATAAAGTTCTCAGGTTTTTAGGTACGGCGTTTATTCGACTGCGAGTAGCGGCGCTTACTTCGAAGATTGTTAAGAACGCTTAAACTTTTTAGTGTCACTAGGGATAGATAATATTTTAAAATGATAGTTACAAGTCTTATTTTCCCGTATCGGTATTGTTATTAATTGCTTTAGTAAGTTGTCTATGAACACTGTTCCTACTGTATTTATTGTAAATAATCAAATAGGAGCCGTGACGCTTATTTAATTATATTTGTCAAAAGTCCAACGTTTATTTGACTGCGACGCTTAATCGATTAGCGGCGCTTAATCATTTACGGTATACATAAAAACAGTAACTTGACGCGTGGGTGAATAGGCTGGTGCATAGACGGAAAAACCGACGGACGGGCAGATTCACTAAATCATGGATGAATAATTGGACAGGAGACGGGGTTGAATAGATGAATGCATAGTCGGATGACAGTAAACAAGAATAAACAGATCGACTTAATAAAACAGATCACGATCAAAAACAACAACAACAAGAGCTACATACCACTGGGTCACAAGGATCAAAGATATTGTACATCGTCCCACAGACGGAAGTGGGTAAAATATGCTGCTCAATGTCATCACGTGGACGCACTCCTCTCATGACGAGGAAGACACCGAGTGGTGAACCAATGTTAAAGGCAAAAGCCGTCTACAAGAAAACTAGATAAAGTTAATATGGAGTACAGGAATTGTATTATCACTTCTTACTCAAGCAATGCACACTGAAATATAAAGGAGTCCAGCATAGTTGAAAATTCAAATCTTTGTATTAACTAGCTGATAGTGCCTTAACTGGGGCTTTACACCAAAGTTACATACCAAACAAAAGAAAATTGCTTTACAAATGCATGTACTTCAGTTCCAATAATGTCGTCACCAATACTCCATTTCATCATGAGTGACAATGTTTAATCGCCCTTTCTAAGGTCAGCCCAGTCATCGCAAAATGCAAAGAGCACATCAAGCGATGTTGTTGGAAAGCACCGGATTTATGATTATTCAATAGTTAGGAGTTTAAGGTATCCCATATAATATTTCTTTACTTTACTTTCTCCACAATTACAATAACCATCATCAACACTTCCCTTTTATATGCAAACATAGTAATGAAAACCTTTTACTCTTCCGTTCTGCAAATTGGAGAAAGGAGTTTCAGATACTTTGGGAAAAAGAATAACCTTACAAATATCACCGCTATCGCTCGCTCGCTCACTCACTCACTTACTCGCTCACACTTACTCACTCACACTCACTCACTCAACCACACTCACTCACTCGTTCATTCATTCATTTGTTCATTCGTTCTTCACCAGACGAACAAACGTACCCACGTACTCGACCGCCCGTTCACTTGCTCAATCGAACACTACAGTCACTAACTCGTTCACTTGTCCATTTACTCACTCACCACACTCACCCTCTCACATACTTTATTTACCTCCCTCCAGTTTTGTTGGGACGCTTGGCTCCATGACAATCTTCTACCAGTCAAGTTGTATAAATTTTGCGCTGGTTTCCGTGGCTACGTTGATATGATAAGCAGCTGGCCAGCTCGATGGAGCGCGGTCTCTGTCCGGGTAACCCTTACTCATTAAGACCTTTCACCCTCCTTCTTCTTCTCCTGGCTTAACTAGGTGGGGTCCCCACTATGTGGGGTCGTCGGTGATCTTTCTCCCCCATTCTGTCCTATCTATTGCATCTCTCTCCGTGACTTGTGCTGCGCTCATGTCCTCTCCTATACAGTTCTTCCACCTTCTCTTAAGTCTTCCATGTTTTTTTAACCACATTCAGTCTCATCGCGATCTTCCCTATATAGTCACTTTCTCATCTATAGACATGACCAAACCAGCGCAGTCTAGCTTCCCTCAGATGACGTGACATTTTTGTCACTTCCATTTCTGCTCTCACGACCTTTTCTTGTCCTTCAGTGTCACTCCTTTCGACCATCTGAGCATTTTCAACTCTGCCATCTCCAATTCACTCTCCAGTTTCTTTGTTGTTGCTACAGTTTCAATCCCATACACCATCACAAGTCTCACCACAGTTGTGTACAATTTGCCTTTCACTTTTGGTGGTACTTCCCTGTCACACAATACACCAGACATCTTTCTCCAGCTGTTCCATCCTGCTGATATTCTCTTTGCTATTTCCTTTTCTGCTCCACAGACTACCTGCACTGTAGATCCGAGATATTTAAATTTCTCAACAAGTAATCTTTTTAAATGAAACAGGTTTCCTTTATTTCGTTAGTTTTTGAGTGTTCACCATAGCTCTTCTTATTTTCGAGTCCAAAACTACCAAAAAAGAAGACCTCAGTTGAGAGGCTGACAATGCGAAACCTTGGTACCATGTCTTCTTGCATCCTTATATCTCCTGGATCTTCTGCACCTTCCCCTGCACATAAATACTTAGTCTTCTTGCAGCTAACCCTCATTCCTCTGTCTTCCATTGCTTGTCTCAAGTTCTCGAGTTCTTTCTCTACTTTATCTCTGGTGTTTGTATACAATATGATATCACCGGCAAACATCATTGCCCATGGTGCCTCCTTTCTTATCCCTTCTGTTAAGCAATCTGTAATAGTGGCAAACAGGAAAGGGCTCAGGGAAGACCCCTGGTGAACTAACTCCTTTCACTCCATTTGTCCACAAACCATAATGAGTACAACAAGCGTCTCCACGACAACGCAAAGTAAAGTGAGCTGCAAGAGTCTGGCAATATCGAAATTACTAAGATGCAGCTTTTTCGATGAAATCACATCAACATACAGGATATCATTAGGTGTGATGTTGAGTGGAGGCCCTTAACTGAGCCATTCCCCTGACACACATGAGCAGATGTCCACCCTGACACACATGAGCAGATGTCCACCCTGACACACAGGACGAGATGTCCACCCTGACACACATGACCAGATGTCCACCCTGACACACATGAGCAGATGTCCACCCTGACACACATGAGCAGATGTCCACCCTGACACACACGAGCAGATGTCCACTCTGACACACACGAGCAGATGTCCACCCTGACACACATGAGGAGATGTCCACCCTGACACACATGAGCAATGTCCACCCTGACAAACATGACCAGATCTCCACCCGGACACATATGAGCAATTGTCCACCCTTTTCGTGCCACGAGTAACGGTATGCATTACCGCCTTTACCCCAAACAACTTTACCTTAAACTTGAGAGCAGTATCTTCCTCGCAAGGGTCTGCAGTAGCTTCTGAGTCCTTTTTGGCAATAGACTTTAATTTACTTTCCAATTCTGCCACCCGACGACGAGCGGCATTAAGTTGATCTTTCAACATGCCTTCATAATCTTGATCACCTTCATCATCTCCGTCAACGATCATTGTTTCATCTACACTTTCGGACGGTATCTTGAATCGATACAACCCTATTGGCCACCCGAATCTTGTGTTACCACGGGCAACATCCTGATCTGCCTGCAAGGAATGCTGGTTTAAAAGTTCGCGGTTCCATGCTGTGAGGACATCGTATAACACGACACTTCCAAGGGAGTGTGCTATGAAGGAGACTGTCCCATTTTCGGCAAAAGATGGATTTCTCTCACAAAATTTTGTGTAAGTGTTGTTGACCTGTTCTCTGAAGCTTTTGATGATCTGCATATAAATGAAAAACAACTTCAAATACTATTACTGATTTCGCAGACTATGTGTCCGTGTCAGATCGAATAATCACCACTCACGGGTGCAACCAGAACTGCAAAAAAAAACCACAAGGGATTTACACAAATTGTAAACTATTTCACTGATACGAGCTACTTCATTAATAAATGATTTGATAATGTCCTTTTTATATGGAAATATCAACAGATCATATTGTAGACAAACAATGTCAATTCACCTCCATGTGCCGTAACCCATGTTAGAAGAAACACTCCACCGACCCAGGGGCTTAGTCTCGAACCTTGCCTGGACGGCAGTGTCGTGGTCAGCATGGGTTTTCTGCCTAATGATTCAGCATGTCCTTTAGCCTTGGGACTCAGCTTGAAGTATTCACCTTAAACTTACAATTGAAAATTCAGCATGGCCACTCAGCTGGGAGATTCAGCACGGGTCTTCAACATGGAGATTAAGTACGGGCATTCAACATGGTGATTCAACATGGCCATTCAACATGGGGATTCAACACTCGCATTCAACATGGGGACTCGACACGGGCATTCAACATGGAGATTCAACACGGACATTTAACATGGAGATACAACACGGCCATTAAACATGGGGATTGAACACGGGCATTCAACATGGGGATTCAACACGGGCATTCAACATGGAGATT
>JANTCA010029903.1:0-21686 GCA_024741275.1 Chironex yamaguchii | reverse complement strand
TCTATCTATCTATCTATCTATCTATCTATCTATCTATCTATCTATCTATCTATCTATCTATCTATCTATCTAATCTAGTATGCCTAATGAGTCAATGAATCAATCAATTAGTTAATGACTCGACTGATACGTCAGCTGAAGACCTTCTGTCTACTCCCCCCCCCCACTGGCTAATCCCCAGCCTCTCTGTCTTTCACTCACTCTGTTAATCAGTTAACTACTGTTTCATTTACTCACACAAACGATGACTGCTTCGCTGTGATTGTCTTTGCCCCAGTCTCGATATTCAAAGTGGTTTTAATAAAAGTCCCATCACGTTTTACTTAGACTTGCCCTGCTGGCCACTACTGTGATAGCGAAACAACGGCTGAAGCGGACATGTTAGCAAACAAAAAATGCCCTGCCGGTAAATTTTGCAAAGGTGGTTTGAAAGATGTCACTGAAGCCACTAACTGTAGCAAAGCACATTATTGCCCGTCAGGTGGGACACCTTTTATTATTTTCTGTAAATGTTGATCAGAAACTGTCCTATTTAAGCATTTATTTGTAATACGTCACTTTGCTACACCGCAAGGAAAAAGCCAGTTTGATATGGCTTTCACGCCAATACACCACTTCTTTGTCCATATTTAATACCAAATCCTTGAACTGTGGAAACATTAAACTGTGATCAGGACAGTCCAAGCAGTTACATCTATAATGCAGGTAACTAGGAACGCTCAGTTTATCCTGAGCTGGCGTAGAGTTTGAAAAATGTACAGAATAAGTATGGTAAGTCCTAGTCAAATAACGGTTGAGAAGTTTAAGTGCCGTGCACTGCACGTGTGAACCTAATCGTTCCTTTTTAAAGTCATTTTCCGCGTAAGAGATGTCAGTAGGAAGTCTGTTGTCTGCAGACAAAAGCTTTACTAGTACTTATTTGTAGCTTAGACCTTACGCTAAGAACATAAACACTTAATAATTTAATCGATTTTTTGTGCAGTAGGCTTCTTTTGACATTACAATTTGATCAAGTCAATGTAACGCTCATTTTGGACTTGTCGCTTTTATCCTGAGGTATTTTTCTACGTTATAAAGGTACAACCAGGGAGATACCATGCCCCAGAGGAACGTACAACCCCGTGGAAAATGGTGGTAGTATAGCTGCCTGTTTACCGTGCACTGCCGGATACTACTGCTTGGAAAAGACCGTGACACCCACGAAAAAATGCGAAAAGGGCTTCTACTGTCCATCGGGATTTACAGACGGTGTCCTTAGCTTGGTCATTGGTTCATATGGTCCGCAACAGGTCCCGTGTCCGAAGACAACATACACCGACGTTGAAGCAACACCAAATGTGACAAGCTGCAAGCCCTGTCCGGTGGGTAAATTCTGCAGGGCCGGCACTTCCACACCACAAGAGTGTCTTCGTGGATATTACTGCCCTCCTGCAATTGGAGATCCGCAACCATGCCCAATAGGAACGTATGGCAATGCCAGTGGCCTGCATTACAGGGAAAATTGCACGCAGTGTACGAAAGGATGGTAAGAGAGTTTTATCAGACAATTTGTACTTCACATGAGCTATCTGTTTAAAGCCGCCATATTCGACCACATCTACTAAGACATTCAAACAGAGGTCGTTTTGCTACTTTGTAAATGGAAACAGTGCCGTATATATAAGCCAATTATAAACCCAGATAAACTTTGGGAATGTATTGACTTTTTATCAATGTAAATAGCTAGTTAGAGAAGAATTGTAGAGAGCTTATTTAGTGGAGCATTTACACCGCTTTTACTTTTCCAAGTGAACTTTTCCGGGTTTCCTAAAAGGTGTGCATGCTCTGTGTTCTTAGGCTTGGGACTTTGTTTATAAATGTTCTCATCATTTGGAGAGGTAAAAGGCAATATTTGAAAGGAAGGAAACTGGGAAAGCTCGCTTCGAACGATTTAATGTCCACTCCGTAGACTCAACGGCACTGTTGGTGAAGTACCCAAAAATCTGTTCTTCACTGTTATGGGCCTTGTTATCGATTTTGTTTTTTTTACAAGGTCTATCCCTTTCACTCACTGTAATTGACCTTGTGTTGTTTTTAATGGGTCATCGTAGTAGCCGACGGAAAAGCTATCGCAATGCTAGGAACAAGTTCGATTCTTTTTAAATAAGCTGCATTCCAAGAAGAATTTTTTTGCGTGCTTACTTGCTAATTTGTCCTTTTGAATGGAATTTTAATGAGGAATTGGGCAACATTTGCTTTGCAAAACAATCATTTTAAAAATACTTTTTTGTGCCCTTATCTGTCTTCATGACCACTATTGTTACCCTCAAATAGCTCTTACCTTGTAGTAGTAGTAGTAGTAGTAGTAGTAGTAGTAGTAGTAGTACAGTATTGTAATTGCGACAGCGTTTGTTTTCAGACAGTTTGTGATTAGTTTTATTACACTATATATTTGTGCATGTTTTTACGTCGGTTTGTTTTCTATTTTTTTTAAGGTATTGTGATTCCCAAGGTCTTCCCACGCCAAGAGCCCAGTGTGATCCAGGTTATGTGTGTATAGGGGGTGCTTTTACGAGTACACCAATTGATGGAAAGACAGGAAGTATCTGTCCAGCAGGAGGATATTGCCTCGTAGGTAGCTACAAATCGCTACCTTGTCCCCCTGGAACGTACAGTAACACATCTGGAGCAACCAACGACAAGGACTGCCGATCCTGCGATCCAGGCTACTTTTGCGCAAAGGCCAGTGGTCCAAGCCCCGAAGGAGCATGTTACGGAGGGTATTACTGTACGGGAGGATCAATTACTCCTACCCAGTACGAAGCAGAAGTTGGCCATTACGCCCCAAATGGTTCTTCGACACAAAGACCATGTCAAGTGGGAACATTTCAACCGTATCGAGGACAAAAAAGTTGTTTTCCTTGTTCTTTAGGACATTATTGTCCATACACTAAGATGAACTATACTGTCCCGTGTCCGATAGGCTATTACTGTCCTGAAGGCAGTGAAGTGCCAAAGGCCTGTCCAGCCGGTACATATAACAATGAAACTAGGCAGACGTCTCATACGGCGTGTATACTGTGTCCGAAAGGAATGTACTGTACACCATCCGCTCAAACCAAACCGACAGGTAATGTTTTTTTTGTCATTATGTTTAGGAATACGTTCACATTGTCTTTCCATCCTGAGCTCCGTCTAAAGTTCCCTTTTTGCTCTTAAGCCAACACGCCACCATCAAGCATGCTGTGAATCTTTGAGAATTTAGTTAATTCTAGTTTTGATTTCTAAAAATTGTACTAAGAACACATCTCTTATCTGCTAACAAGCAATCGCATCTTTAAACTTTGATTGATTGACGCTATTCCAACTAAAACGAGGCTATTTATTTAGTCTCACGTTATTTCGCATCTCAGTTTCGTTCGCGTAAAATATCAGGAGTAAGAAAGTCAGCTGTTCCTTACCTTACTTTGATGAACATATATGATCAGTACCAGACGAAAGGCTTTATAGATGACTTTGTTACTTTGATAGTTTTCAGTTCGCGTACTATTAAAAATGTTTTGCCTGGTAATGCTCGTAAGCGTTTAAACTGGTCAGCCTTCAGTCCCTGAGTGAACACGTGTTATTATGTAACTTTGACACTGTGAAGCTTAGTACAAAGCTAGCAGATATTAAGAGCAGCTATGACCATTCAATTGCGTTCAGTTGCCTCTTATACTTGGGGTAAATTGGCGAACCAAATAGGAGCTTGCAGCACCGCCATTCTTAATGACAACGAAGTTCAACAATTTCCTTAATTTTGCTTTCCCTTCTTTGAGCATTATAATTTACTTGAAAAAGAACTTAGACTTTAAAAGACTCCTTTTTAAATGGGTTTGTGCTTCGTTTCTTCAAATTTAGGATTCTGCAAAGCTGGGCACATTTGTGGACGTGGAGCAACATACAGCGATCCTATAGGACAGGAATCTTTTGGCAAGTTGTGTTCTGAAGGTCATTATTGTCCTTCTGGTACCACCTGGGAGATACCGTGCCCGGAAGGAACGTACCTGTAAGTGTTGTTTGATACTCTTCGTAAGGGTCATTGTAAACTATCTACTCAAGTTTTGTGTTCAATTCCTTGAATGCGTAGTAACTCTTGGGATAATAGCCAATCCACTAACTTCAAGTCGTTATAGCCGCGGAGGAATTTTCATTGTTTCAGGCCCTTATCTCTATTTATGATTTGAGCATTAACAGCAATTTTCACGGGAAACGATTGTGTGTGTACGTGGCCTGTTTCGTCCTTGACCAGACCGATTGAATAATTAGCTTCCGCTGTTATAGAAGATGATTATTTCTCAATTATCGATGAATAAATTTTTGATCGTAGAATGCATAAATGCTGTGACCTCACATGTTTCGATTATGGTTCCTTTGTGCAGAGCCACTGTAATGTAGCAGTTTATTAACAACTTTTGCTAAGGTTGTGAATTTAAATTCTTGTATTCTGTGCGATGCACAAAGCCCCAGATAGCCTATTAATAAAAAAGTAACTGCAACCAGTGCTATGAAGAGTTCAGTTGCCCATCTTGCCTCGGTTCAGGGACAGTTTGTAGCAACACTTAATGTTGCAGCTATTTTAGTCAAATTCTATACTCTTGCCAGAACTGGTATTATGTGAAATATGTTCTGTGATGGCCGGGTTCTGCCAAGTTTAAATCTAATGAGTGTACGCTATTTTTATTTCGTAGGGGAATAACTGGTGGGACAGCCATAGGTTCCTGTCATCTGTGTGACGATGGAAAGTACTGTGTTGGCACGAATAATACGAAGCCAACGGGAGACTGTCATGCTGGATATTTCTGCAAAAGAGGAAACAAGAGCCCGACTCCAAATAATGGCACCATTGGAGGTCCTTGTCCTAAAGGACATTTCTGCCCAACGAGAACATCCATTCCGAAGATATGCCCTGTCGGTAGGAACTAATTTTTTTATCTCTCAATGTCATTTTTAGTTTTGATATCTAATTGAGCGAGGCTATGCGGAGAGTGAAAAGTTGCTATCAAGAGGAATGATGGCTTATGTTCTCGTTCTCATGAAAAATAAAGAAATAGTTAAATGTCGTGTTAATCCTAAGTCTGTATTAAGATTAACAACATTGAAAGTTGCATCCTCTTATATTCGGAAATGAGTAGGTCTACTAAAACTGTTGAACCGACAATTTATTTTCTTTTGATATTTCATTTTACTAATGACTTGCCAGACCGTTATAACGGAACCTGATAAATTCATTCACTTTGGGAGTGCCTTAGCTGCAGAACATTAAGATTGGGAAGAAGTTATAACACTGTGATCATTATTAAAGTAGCTAAATCTAAGCATGCGAAGTTTGTTCCGCAAAAGAAAAGAAGATGATGGCTTTTTTACTAAACTTACTAAGTCTGCAAATCTAAGCGTGTTAAAAGTATATTTTGGAATTCAAAATTGCTTTGGAATGCCTCTAAGAAGTCATAGCTTAAGGACCAAGCTAATGAGGCACTGTTACGTGAAAATTTATTTTGCTGGTGTTTGTTGCTCAGTTTACTTCTTATGGAATGGAATGGGAACAGGAAATACTAATACATTTGATATCCCCAATAAAACGCTTCCTTTTATGCGACATCTTGGAAACAGAAACATTTTCGTCTGACACTCTTCAGAGTATGAATCGTCAGAAAGGAAAGTATATGTCTATGGAAACCTTGTAATATTTGATGACTACTGTCTGTTGACACTAGATAAGTTAAATCAGACTTGCAGTATGCATTGACTATATATCGAAAATAAGAACGCAATACTTAAATTTGCAAAGACATAGTCAATTTCAAACACAAATCTTATCAGTGCTGCATTTCTTTATAGGTTTATTAAGTAACAGATTAGCCTCGCCTAGCGATTACTGCAAACTCACTCATGCCTTTGAACATAGGTGAAGTTCAACACTATTTGGTTCGAAAAACAATTAGCGCTTCTTCTTTGATATTTAGCAAATAGTCGTGACCAAAAAAGTTCATTTATTGGAAACAATGAGAATAGTCTATCGAGCAACAACTAGAAAAACTTTGTTCACGCAAGACACCAATAATGATAAAGTAGCAAATTTTTTAACCATCCATCCCAAATTGGTGAATTGGCTAATATGGAGCCACACACTTCAAAGTTCGGATCTACTACAGGCGTTGATGATGAACAGTCGTTCATTGACCCCTTGTTTCAATCGTGAACAAGGTACAGAAATTACGAAGCCTGTTTTTATTTACAAAAATAGTGAAAGCGTCTCATCGCGTTTGTTTTTTAAGGAAATTTTGTGTGGGATTTGGTTGCCATTTTGTCTCAGTTGAAGGAATACTTTCACGCTTTTGATCTGATTTTAAAGTTTATAAAATCTATTCGATAATTTTATCGTTCGCCGTCACAACCCATGAACCCTTCCAATCATGCTGGTAATTTCGTTGAACCTTTTCTGTTGTCACATGAATTACGGTTACAAGAAGGAAAGCGACTGTTCTGAGTGATGATGCTCGCGTTTTAGAATTTAGTGTCTTTTGAATATTAGAATGTAGTTTTTCGGATTGTCGTGGTGATCAGATTTAAGTACGCTATGGAGAAAGATAGGAAGGCGTTTAAAGTTGACTGGGTGCTCGCCTGAGAGAAATTTCTGGTTTGTTGCGTAATTTATATTTTCTGGTTTGTTGCGTAATTTATATTTTCTGGTTTGTTGCGTAATTTATATTTTCTGGTTTGTTGCTTAAGTTGTACTTGCGTAAGTAGATCACAGAGGCACGTATACGTCCCCTTTCGATTGATTTTTTTATGTGCTTGTTTTTTTAAGGTACTTTTGCTAATGACACTGGATTTGTAAACTGTCTAGTCTGCCCTGCTGGTTATGAATGTTTAGGGGCGACAATTGATCCACAAGACTGTCCCCAGGGTTACTTTTGTCATTTGGGAAATGATGAAGCCTTTTTAGGAAAGAAGCAGCCGTGTCCACCCAGGACATACGGTCAAAGGCCCAAGTTAACTAAAGTTTCGGAATGTACAAATTGCCCTGCTGGAAAATACTGCGATGGAACTGTACTTCACTCAGTTACTGGAAACTGTTCCGCGGGATATTTCTGTCGTGAATTGTCCAAGGCAAAGCAGCCATTAGATGATACTCAAAATCCTAAAAGATTTGGACCCTGCCCTTCGGGCGGTTTTTACTGCCCGGAAGGATCCGGCCAACCCATACAGTGTCCACCTGGCCGTTTTGCGCCTGGATTCAAGTCGAGACTGAAGTCGGCAGAGGAATGCGATTTGTGTTATGAAGGCGAATATTGTGAGGTAGGTAATCAGACAACAACTTCTGGGAAGTGTGAGGGAGGCTATTATTGCAAAAGAGGCTCCTCCACTGCTACACCACTATCCGAGACCATGGGTGGGATTTGCCCCCCTGGAACGTATTGTCAGGTGGGGTCACACATTCCCACACCATGTGAAGCAGGGACATACAACAACGAGTCAAAACAGACAGCTTGCAAGCCTTGTCCACCTGGTTATTATTGCCTTCAGAATAGTACATATCCACAAGATTGTCCTACAGGATATTGGTGCGGTTTAAGTACCACGAGATCGGATGCAAACGCGTGTCCGGCTGGAACGTTCAATAACTTAATCAGAAGATATCACAAAGACCACTGCATTGCCTGCACTCCTGGATATTACTGTGATAAAGCTGGTATGTACTCTCGTGTGTGTAATTCTCTTTGTAAACTTTGTAAACCCGGTCCTCCTCCTCTGATGGATCGCTAAAATACCAAGAGTTGCTGCAGGAGATAAATCTCTCTTGTTTACTTTTTAAAATAACATTTGATCTTTGGCAACTCTTATCTCAGTATTTCCTTTTTTCAGGCAGAAGGGGAAAATAAGCCTTTCTTATTCTGAAACCGGTGTGTGTTGTTAGGAATGTTGTAAAATGGCAATTCATTACTTTTCTTGTTTTCTTGTTTAATCCAAGAAAAATTGGTCTTTTGGGTTGTTTTGAACTGTCATAGATGATATTGGTAAAGCATGTTCCTTTCTTGTGTACGTTGAAAGGTAAGGGATTGATAGGCTTAATGTCTTGTAACCAGTTGGCTAAACACGGGGAATGGAGGAGATTGTTGGCCCTCTCCTTCCAGTTTTTCCGTGCTGTGTACAATATTGCTTGCACCTTTACTACTAGCAATACTTTTACATCATTGCAAAAACGTTTATTTTTCCGTGCTGTATACAATATTGCTTGCACCTTTACTAGTAGCTATACTTTTACATCATTGTAAAAACGTTTATTTTACCGTACTGTTTACAATATTGCTTGCAACTTTGCTAGTAGCTATACTTTTACATCATTGGAAAGTCGTTTGTTTTTCGTCCTCCGTCTTGTAGGTCAAAGTAACGTTACAGATAAGTGCGACGCAGGCTATTTTTGCTCAAACTCATCGGTGTCAGCAAGGCCAACAACAACGGCACAAGGTGGAGGCAAATGTCCGACCGGATCTTACTGTCCACCTGGAACATCTCAACCATTACTCTGTGTGCCCGGTAAATACTGTTCCCAAGAGGGCCTGTCTGAACCAGATGGGAACTGCTCCGCAGGGTACTACTGTAGCGGCGGAGCGGCATCTTCAAAACCTACGGATGGATTGACCGGAAATTTCTGCCCGAGAGGCGCCTATTGTTTAGCTGCTCAACAAAATTATACTCTGTGTCCACCTGGCACATTCTCAAACACAACGCACAACAAAGCATTATCGGACTGTCTCAGCTGTAGCGAAGGGAAATATTGTAGCGGGTATGGTAATGAATTGCCAACAGCACCTTGTTTGGCTACATTTTACTGTCCTCAGGGTCAATTCAGGGGAGATCCTCCTACATTTAGGTGTACAAAAGGACATTTTTGTGAAAGCGGTACAGCGTCTCCAAGACCTTGTGGAAAAGGCTTTTATCAAAATGAAATTGGCCAGTCAAGTTGCAAGGTTTGTTGATGAAATCTTTCCTATAGAGCAGCACTATAGTTTTCAGTCTGTGTTGCGAGTTAACGTCTGAAATTCTTGATTTCAGTTGCTTTGAAGCTATTACGAAATGTACTCGTCTTCCATACGAATATAGCATTGGATTCCCCCGAACACGATGCTAACACTAGCAAAGCTCCATAATTGCCAGACAAGACTCTGAGGAGCGGCACAAATCAAGTATCAATTAAACTGAGTTGAGGTTGTTAACCAGGGGGGAAATTGAAAATAAAATGTGAAGTATATATATCAGTGCATGCCCGTGATTGATTCTACTACGTCTCCGTATCGGTCTGTATACAACTTCCTGTACTTCTCTTACGTTGTATAATATTAGAAAACATAATACCGAGGACACAGAAGCAAGGATTGTTGAGGTCCCTTTAGGATCATTTTCTATCATACGCACCTGCCTACATGTTCTCGACTATCCATCGATTCCATATTTCCAGTTTCCTGTTAGGCCACAATGATGTTCACAATGCCTTTTTACTTTCATGTAACAGGATTTACCGACTCTGTATCCTTATAAATATCGAATTTTGTCAGTTATCGTAGGGTATATTTAGTATTTGGTTAAAGTAATCGGGTTCAAGCCCTGATTGCTTGATTAAAGTTTTCCGCTACACGTTGGATTGACTTGATGTGACGTGGTGTTTTGTTCCTGACAGGTTTGTCCAGCTGGATACTACTGTGATAATTCAACAGGTCCTGTCGTTGATTTTAGTCCCTATCTCTGCCCAGAAGGGCATTATTGTATTAATGGGACTGAGTATGCAGTACAGCATAAATGCCCCGTTGGAACTTATAGCAACAAAACTGGACTGAAAATGAAGACCGAGTGTAGCCCATGCCCCGGCGGATATTATTGTGATGTATTAGCATTGGTAAAATACTCGAAGTTGTGTTCGGCTGGTGAGTATCTGAAAACTGTGACTCTGTTATTGATGCGATGAAGTCTATAATTGTCAATCTAAGCCATTTTGGTGATGCTCTACTATTTGTAGCGCATACTTCCGCGGCTGCTCAAGACGGCTTAACCGATACTTAACTATAAAAATACGTCGCAGTGTATATAAGAACTTGAAGTTGCCACCTTAAGGAAGTACAGCACAGGCAGATGCCATCAAACTGTTTAGCTAGTGTTACATATACCAATGTTATCTAGTGAAATAATTCTGTCAAATTTCTTTGCTTTCGACCTTTGACCGATATTAATGCAATAAACACCCTGAACTTACTTGCCTTGCCATTCGATATTGAAGATTTAGCAAATGTATGAACGCATTGCGGGCGGGATTTCTCGTGGGAAGAAAATTCAGTAATGCTTCCCGTCCGTTGGCAATCGAAGTCTTGCTTTAAACTCTAGAAACACTAAGCTTAATAGCGAAAGCCTCTCTCAACATAATTTAATCTCCTGACAAAGGTTCTCTGGAAATAACTTTAATGTCTATTAGTCCGGTTTCCACAGTTGTGAGTTAATATGAGATAGGCTAAGGATTATTGTGTGATAAAGTATAGCTCACCTACGTACAGCAGAATGTTGGTTCTAATTTCTAACTAATTCTTTAATCGTAGGGTACTACTGCCGAAGTGGAGCTACAGTCTCCACTCCTGAGTTGATTCAGCCCGTTGGTGTTGACTATACAAGAAATCAGACTAATTGTACTTGTCCAGCGCATGTATGTTCACCCGGATTATTTGGGGAAACAAATGCAGGTCCATGTCCAAAAGGGTACTATTGCCCCTCCGGAACCAGTGAGCCAAAACCGTGCCCAAGAGGAACTTTCAGTGACAAGGAAAAACTACAATCAATTGACCAGTGCTACAACTGCACAGAAGGATATTACTGTGGTGAGATGAATCTAACAACACCATCTGGTCTCTGTTGGGCTGGTTATTACTGTCCATCTGGGGCTTCTCGTCCAGACTGGTTTGATTGTCCCGCAGGAAAAGTTTGTGCACAGGGAAGCAAGGAACCTAATGACTGCTCAATCGGTACATATCGCAACATTACGAAAGGAAAGAATTCAACCACTGACTGCTGGCTGTGCCCTGGTGGAAAATATTGTGAGACGCCTGGGCTTACAATGCCCACAGGAGATTGTGGACTTGGGTATGATTTGATCGTCAATTGTATCTGCTAATTAACGGGCTTTAGTGTAGTTTCCTTGATGGCAAATATAGGAGTTTGAGTAAGACTTAAATACTTATCACATGAAATGCCTCCGTATGATCTTACGTGCACTCGGTAAGAATTGTCTTGAAGAAACAGGTTTAGAACCGGTACCGTCAGCCACTCGTTTCATCATTTAGAAGCGGTGCCTCTTATACCTAGGACATATGATGAGGCTCTTGTGGGTCACGCTGTAACATGTATACCTGAGGATGGAAAAAAGGTGCCACTGGTGGAAGAAATAGCGGTTAATAGTAATGAAATTACCCTGCCTTTAATACGCTATAGAGTGATATAGACAGGCCGGCTTCGGATTTGGGTGCCAAACACATCGTTGCTACTGTATGTGTCGACTTGAGAGCTATCAGATATATCGCAATTTTAACTGTACAGAACCTTGAAGAGATATTTTCGTAAATAGGTTATATTATTTCCTGACATAGAGCGTCAGTAATCTATAAGTACAAATTTCATCCCTTTTGAAATATAACAATATTCGGTTCCTGTTCCTAACTCGAGCATCGGTATCTTTGTAACCTATGATCGGCCATCGTGAAAAACAGAGTTACCTTTCTAGCATTTAGTAGAAATATTTACAGTTCTACAAAGCACAAGTCAGTGTCGAACCACTTGATGTTGTTAAACTGATTTTTTAAGGTTTTGTTTTATACACATTACTTAGGGTCTGTAACTTTTATCAACATTTAAATTTGTTTGCAGTTACTATTGTCCACCTGGGACGTCCATGAAAGAGCCCCCGACAACCTTTTGCCCCGTTGGCTCTTACTGTCCTGGAGGCGTAGCAAACCCAAAGCCTTGTCCAAGCAATCAAATGGCAAACTATACGCACGCCCATAAGTGTGATCCTTGCCCAGCCGGGTTTTATTGCATACAAGCTGGAGTCCCCATACCTTGCAAAGCAGGATACTATTGCCCAAATGGAACTGGTTATGATCTCAAGGGATGCCCTCGTGGAACGTATGGCCCTGCATTGGGTTACGACGAGCTTTTAGATTGTAAATCTTGTCCTTCTGGCAAGTACTGCGACAGAGTGTCAGGCACAAACTATACAGGTCTTTGTGATGCTGGATTCTACTGTGAGTACGGTGTTGACCGAGCAAGACCTACTGGAGACAATGTTACCACACCACTTATGTCTGTGAATGAAAGCTGTCCGTATCACGATGGACGTGAAACTGGCAAAGGTGGAAGATGCCCAGTTGGCCACTACTGTCCTGCAGGGACAGGTGTCCCTAAGGCGTGTGATCCAGGAACATACGCGGAAATACAACAATTGTCCAAATGTCGCCCTTGTTTACGGGGATACTATTGTCCTAACAGTGCCATGGATTCATACACTTCGTTCCCCTGCCCGAAGGGCTATTTTTGTCCAAATGCAACGAAGTCGGCCTATGAAAACCCTTGTCCGAAAGGAACATATAACGATTTGACGAAGAGGATATCCATTAATGACTGCAAAGCTTGCTTACCTGGACATTATTGTCCTGTTGCAGGTACGTATATTTGTATTTGTCCTTGTGATCGTATGATACTTATTCTACAATTATTCCCACACGTACTGATATTGAAGAATCATGGACAAAATTAGAGTGCCCTGGTGGGTTTAGATCTAATCTCCATTGATGCCTTATTGTAAGCCAGGAACAAGTTTATCAAGGAGGAAAACTGAAAAACCGTTTCTGTTATCAATTATAAAATGATTGTCTCAGGGACGGAATGATGTTATCAGATGAAGTTAAAGTGTCCTTGCCCTATCCGTGAAGGAGGTTCATTTAGTTCAGCATTGTTACAGTTTGTCAGGTTTCTTAATCCAGAGAATTTGTAGGCTTATTGAGCAGTTAACTCTATTGGCCCTTGAAATCCATGCTTTAACTAGTAATTGTTAGAACTGTCATATTTGCCGGCAATCTTTCACAATAAATCCTGCTGAAGGTACTTTAACCTCTCGGCCACTCTTACCACTTGCATAATTAATCTCCCTAGTGCTCTGAAGATACTATCTGTATTAATGTTTTATATTTAATTTCTTACAAAAATGGGAACAAGATGTTCGATTGCCTTCATCCATGGTCATTTTTGTCCCAAGAATTGCCTGGTCGAAGGACTTCTGTTTCAGGAAATTGCGATGGCAAAGTTGTTATGGGGTTATTTTGTTTTGTTCCATAATGTAGGTATTACATACCCAAATGTCACGTGCGCTAAAGGATATTTCTGTCGTCGGAATGCAACACTCGCAACACCTAGTCAGGGAGAGGATGCAAACCTATGTCCAGTCGGAAGTTATTGTCCAGGGGCAACAGGAGAACCAGAAAAATGTCCAAAGGGTACCTACAGCAATACCCAAGGTATGTTTTCTATTCACATTTGAAGGGTGATGGAGTTTGATTGGCTTGCAATCCCGTCAACTGACCTTTTTTATTTAGATCCATTACATAACAACGTCTCATAACAGCATATACGTATGCAACGTAAGTTGCCAGTTTCCTGCAGTATCCCGTATACGACTTTGGCTACTTATAACCTGGCGCAAATGTTGTTGTGTAGTCAGTGTTATAGGGATTGCTATGGTATGATTTCAGACATTCTGGTAAATTTTTATTTCCTTTGTTTTATTGTTACTGTTGACTCTATTGTTGTTTATATCATGCAATTCACTGATTTTGTTTAGGTTTGATGTATGCATATCAGTGCACCAACTGCACTGCAGGGGATTATTGCGGACAGCATGGACTAAATCAAACAAGTGGACCTTGTCAGCAGGGTTATTACTGCCCAGAGGGATCATCTAGCGCGCAACAAGTCATCTGCGAGGCTGGAAGATATTGTCCGCAGAGATCATCAGAGCCAATTTTGTGTGACATAGGAACATTTCAACCTAACACTGGCAGATGGCTGAAATCTAGTTGCCAAAATTGCACACAGGGTATGCAAAGATTTTTTTAATTATGTATGTATTACTTGTCATCTATATTTATTTATCGTCTTGAAAATTTGCGACATTACGCTAAAACGTACTTACAAGCTTTTTTTGTCTGACACTCTTAGGAGTATGAATCGTCAGAAAGGAAAGTATATGCATATGGCAATCTTTTGTAGGAATGCTTCTTCATTTTCTCGTTGTTTTTTCATTTCTTGTTTTTGGATAGTTTCTATACAAGTTTCGTATAAAATGGTTGCCATATACATATACTTTCCATTCTGACGTTTCATAGTCAGAAGAGTGTCAGACGAAAAAAGCTTTGAAGTATGTTTTAGCGTAATGTCGCAAATTGTCAAGGCGATTTTCAAGTTTTGTACGACAAAAAGATTGTTCAAATGTTTTTTTATCGAATTAAGGTTTAGTTGTCTTTTAAGTTTATTTACTTATTACTTATTAGTTCATGTTTTGCTTGCATTTGTGACATACCCTTTACTCTAACCGATATTCTAACGTACAGGCTACAACATTTGCGTTCCTCTTAACTGTCAAGGGCTTTTAAGCTTCCTAACCAAGCGACTGTGCAATTTATGAAGCATTAAACAAACTTTATTTTTGCTATTCATAACTGTTGTTTGGGCACCAGAGGAAGTTTCAGATGGAAGTAGACAGGTGCTGTAATGGCAAGAACCGAAGCAAAACTATATTAATGTTTTTGGACTTCGTGTAAGACCCTGCATTATCCCTATTGAGCTAAACAGTGCAGCGGAAATATTTGAAGGCAACCCTTACCTAGATATAGGTTACTTTACTAGAATTAATTTTTTAGCTTATGTTTTGAACAATCTGATCTTTTCCATTGGGTAGTAGGACGTCATAGATCTTTGGTTTTCATTGCTTATTTTCAAGGATACTTCTGCGAAACGCCGGGTTTAGGAAATGCCACTGGTTTGTGCAAAAACGGGTCTTACTGCCCAACTGGTTCGAAAACGTCAACCCCTTACACATGTCCGATTGGTTTCCACTGCCCGGAAGGAAGTCCTTACCCGCAACCATGCCAAGAAGGGACGTTTACGAACCGTACAGGTGCCTCGACGTGTGATGTGTGCCCTAATGGATATTACTGTACACCATTGAACTGGACGACTGGATTTAACGTCTCCTCCGTCGGTTACCATACTTGTCCACAGGGTTACTATTGCCCAGAAGGCACCGGAGCTGACATCAAACCTTGCCCTTCAGGGTCATACAGCAACCAGACACATCGTTACCGGGTTGATCAGTGCATCAGTTGTGACCCTGGTCATTACTGCGATGGAAAAACACTTACACATACTACAGACCTTTGCAGTGCAGGATATTACTGTAGAGTTGGTAAGTTAATAATGTCAGTTTTGCCTTTTTGATGCCTTGGCTGCTTGTACTAGTTGTAGTGCGCAAATGAGGTGTTTTTCTTGTTTGTTGCTTATGGCTATGGTGTTTATGGTGAATTGTACGTCCACTACTCTTCCATCCATCGTGCATAGCTGACAACTGAATGTGTCCTTTCGATTGCAAATCAATACTTGACTTTGCGACTGTTGCATAAATTTTCTCATCTTACCCTTAGAAGAAGGATTGTTACTTTTCTTATTCCGTGTTGTCGTTTCGAGCTAGAAAACTTTATAGATACTTACATACATTACATGTGTTTGTATGACGGGTAGCCTGTGCTTTACAACATGATTGCTGTTTTGACGAACGAAGCTTGCAAACAATGCTTTAGCTCCAAAGTTTATTCCAGCGATAGTGATGATACCGTTATACACAACATTAAATGAAATATGATTTTTAGTGGTTTCTTTCTAGTTCAAATTGTTCTTTGCTGTTGAATAGTACCCAGCAGTGCTTTAATTAAAAGAAAAAATAATGGTTGATAAGCAAAGAACGTCTGTCGTTTCCACTAAACCGTTCCTTGTGTCCGATTTTTTTCAGGAGTGGCAATCTCAAAGCCGTATGTCAGCACTTACAATTTGACGAATGATACTTGTCCATACGGATCTTTGCTTGGTCAGTCGTTCAAAGGGGTGGGTGATATTTGTCCAACTGCTCATTTCTGCCCGTCAGGCTCTATTGTCCCAACACCTTGCCCTGCCGGGTCTTACAATAATCAGACAGGGCGATGGGCATGCGATATATGCCCGGCTGGTTATTATTGTTATCAGTCATCCGTGACTTACACGTCCGGAATTTGCCCAAGTGGCTATTATTGTCTTAAAAATACCACTCATCCTTATCAATATCCCTGTCCTTCTGGAACATTTAACAATTTAACGATGCAAAAAGATTCGTCAGCTTGCAAGCCGTGCTCCTTGGGAATGTACTGCCAGGGACGTGGACTGTCGTGGCCGACGGCACTGTGTGCTGCCGGGTGGTACTGCAACGGAAGTGCAGAAGCAAACAAAACTACCACTCATGGAGGCAAATGTCTCGCAGGGCAATTTTGTCCTGCAGGATCGAGTGCCCCGCAACCTTGCCCGAAAGGAAAGTTTTGTGCGACAGAAGAATTGAAGGAACCGACGGGAAATTGCTCGGCCGGATATTTTTGTGATTTAGGATCAAAAACCAATACACCTGTTGAGTGCGATAAAGGACATTATTGCCCATCCGGAACAAAGTATCAAATAGCTTGCCAGCCTGGAAAATTTTTAAACAGTAAACGTGCTGTTTCAGAAAGCTTTTGTCTGTCCTGTACGGCTGGGCAGTACTGCAACAGCAGCGGGTTATCACAGCCTGTTGGAGACTGCGATAGTGGATACTATTGTCCAACAGGGTCAATATCCAGTAAAGAAAAAATCTGCCCTTTTGGATACTTCTGTACTGGTGGTAAGGGTGCTCAGGAGCCGTGTCCTTCTGGAACTTATCAAGATGAGCAAGGGCAATCAGGGTGTAAGACGTGCATTGCACGTTATTACTGTAATGCTACAAATGGCCCAGTGATCAATTATGCAAGTAGCGTCTGTCCAGAGGGATATTACTGTCCAAGTGGAACTCGATTCGGCACGGAATTTCCTTGCCCCGTTGGTACTTTCAACAATATAACAGGGAGAGCCAATGCCACCGAATGCACTCCTTGCCTTGGTAGATATTATTGTGGAAGATCTGGGTTAACATACCCCAACACACTGTGCGATGCTGGATACTATTGTAAATCAGGTATGTCTTTGATTGCTTGATGTAGTACAGTAAATCTGATTTAACCGTGAATTTTTCTCGAAGTACGAAGTAGACACTTTATATTTTTTTTATTGCTTGGTTATATACTAGGCCCACCGCACTAATTGTTCGCGAATCGTTTCATTCTTAGCAATATGCTAATCAATACTAACCAGCCTTGTGAAAGCCTTTTAAGCTTGTTACAAAAGCTAGTGCCAAGACCATCTAAATCTCTAACATTAATACATTGTCCAATCAAATGTTAGTGTTAATCCCGTACTTTTTTCACTCCCAGGTGCAAAGACATCTACACCAACAGAAGGTATAAATGCCAACGAGTGCCCTAGAGGCCATTTTTGCCCCACTGGAACCTCTGAGCCTCAGAAGTGTAAAGAAGGAACACTTGGCCTGTCTAAGAAGCTCACTGCCCAAAGTCAGTGTTCACTTTGCCCGTCAGGATCATATTGTGACACACCTGGAAAAGACAATGCTACAGGACTGTGCAAAGAAGGGTTCTACTGCCCTAATGGATCAATTAGTGAAACGCAGGTTGTATGTCCTACTGGCTCATTTTGCCCCACAGGTAGTTCTGTGCCAAAGATGTGCCCCAGGGGGACCTTCTCAAACCAGACTCAGTTGTGGCAGGAAGACCAGTGCACGAACTGTTCGTCTGGCTACTACTGTGGTGAAGATGGTCTGTCGTCCACATCCGGTCTTTGTCGAGAAGGATATTACTGCCCCACAGGCTCTAAAGTAGACAATGCTGTTCTTTGTCCGATTGGTCTACACTGTCCGAAAGGTGAATGCGTAATTTTGTCTCTTATTTGTACTCTTCCATTAATATGTTACGAGATATACCGATCTATGTTAGTGCTCAAAATTTGTTGCTTGATATAAGCATATTGCTTAGTTGTTGTCTCTTTGTTAGTTGTAGAACTACAATATCATGCGCTTGAAAGAGCACGCCGAGCGTTATCGGCCACCGTCATGCTTTTTGTCAGCATAGAAACTGTAATTACGTATTTGTTGCTTGCTGTAACTAGGACGGAATGTATCTCCGGGATTGCTATGTCGATATTATTATCAAACAAAGTGAAGTTGCAGTGAGTTTGCGGGAAAAGATCTTGAATTTCACAGTCAAAGCTATGCTCAATAAATAATTTTTCGGGTTTTTTTCAGGAAGTAAAGTACCAGTGGAATGTGCAGCAGGATTTTATACCAATATCACCGGAGCATCCTCTTGCTTACCTTGCCCGGACGGATATTACTGTTTGCCTATCAATCGTACTGTTGACCCATATTCTGGCTATGCGTCCTGTCCTCAAGGATACTATTGCCCTTTGGGAACAGGTCTAAACTGGAAGTCATGCCCACGCGGAACGTACAGCAATTTAACTGGTTTATATCGGAAAGACCAATGCCTAGATTGTCCAGCCGGACGATATTGTGCTCAGCTTCATGCCACGACGAATGATGGACTCTGTGCTGGAGGACATTATTGTGTTTCTGGAGTAGATAGAAAAGATCCAGTCAATTCTGTAAATGCTACTGTTAATCCAACGAATTGCACCCTGCTTGGCCAACACACAGGTAAGCGTAAAGTTTTGTGAAAGCAAAGAGACTCTTTGCACTGTAAGCTTAATGTGGCAACATTAATCCATACCATTTTTTAGAGGTATGACAACAGTTACCGCTGGGCCTGAGGTCGGTCAGCATAAATCTTACGTCTTTCAATTTATTTCCAAACTTAAATCTCCCGTGTTCTTAGGCTTCTCTAGTAATCCAAACGAAGGGTATTTTTTTACAAAACCTGGTAGGATTTTTCTTGGATCAAATTTTCAGGACAAAATTCCCAGCCCTACCCAAATTTTGCTTTTTTAAACCGAAGCAACTTTTGTAAGTCGATGTGACCCTCTGGACGATCAACTTAGTGTTAATGGAATTTTTGTTGTAATTGTTACAAAGTTCTTGCATATTTTGTAATGTTTAATTGCTTTACCTGAGGGTGTGTTCGTGGTTACGAGAATATTTATCAACCGCATTTTATCTACTATTTCTACAGCGACCTGTTTATTTATTTTCAGGATATGGTGGCATTTGCCCAACTGGGACCTACTGCCCATCAGGATCATATCAGCCTATTCAATGCCCCCCTGGGAGCTACCAGGATGAAATTGGTCAAGTGAGATGTAAATCTTGCCCACCTGGTTATTACTGTCTTTCCAATGCCACCCAATTTGTTTCAACTCCTTGTCCGGTCGGGCATTATTGCCCTATTAATACTACGCAGCCCTACCAGTACAAATGCTGGCCGGGGACGTACAACCCGTATTCTAGACAAACAAATAGCTCGTCATGCCTGCCTTGCACTGCAGGACAGTACTGCGAGGGATTCGGCAATGAGCAGCCAACTTCTAACTGTTCGGGAGGTTATTATTGTCCAGGATCTGCATACAATTCAACTATGATCATCTGTCCAAAAGGTTATTATTGTCCAAGCGGAAGTGCAGAGAAAACTCCATGCAAAGGTGGACATTACTGCGATCGTGAAGGCTTGGCATCACCCACTTATGAATGTAGCGAGGGATACTACTGCACTTTAAAGGCAACTGTGGCCAATCCTATAGACGATATCACTGGAAATGTCTGCCCAAAAGGCAAGTGGTGTCCTAGAGGTACCACAACGCCAGTTTCCTGCCCTATCGGAACCTATCTTAACTCAACAGGAAATGTGTAAGTATTTTTTCTGTGTCGCTTCCCTCCTTTTGCGGGAATTTGTCTATAGATATACACATACACACAGAATGAGACCTGTAGATTGATAAAGATAAGCAGTGCACTCTTAATGACTGTAGATATCAAAAAGTTTATTCTCGTGGCAACTTGAACAAAAATGAATTTCTGTGATCTGTGTTATTCCTTTACTCAATGCGATTAGTTGAGCCTGTCGTAAACTCTAAGCAAAGTTTCATTCCCAATGGCTTGATCTGTTTTACCCAAGATGAAAACCATCTAAACTTGGAAATTGCGACTCCGTAATGCGACTAAACCTTGCTAGATATACTTAACTATTGCTATGCCTGTAGTCATGAATATTTCTTGAAATACCTAACTGCTTCGATTAACTTGAGTGGGAAATACAGAATGCCTGCTCACCAATTTTCAAAGGTGATAGTGAGTGTGAGGCAGTACGACCATATTCGTGGAAATCTCGCTTATTGACGCACTCTGTAATTTTTCTTGTAGGAATCAAACGGATTGCCAACCTTGTACCCCAGGCTACTATTGTGATGCTAATGGATTACCGGAGCCTGCAGGAGTTTGTAAACAAGGGTATTATTGCACTTCAGGAGCACAGAATTCAACCCAATTTACTTGTCAGCCAGGCCACTTCTGCCCGACAAACAGTCCACTGCAAAAGCCATGCCCATCTGGAACCTATCAAAATGAATTTGGCCAATGGAGTTGCAAGAATTGCACACCTGGTTACTACTGTAATGCTACATATTCCCCCGTTTCAGCTATTGCCGGCAACGAATGCCCGATGGGATATTACTGTCCAGAAGGCACAAAGTATGATACACAATATCCTTGTCCAAAAGGAACGTTCCTAAATAGGACCAAAGGGAGCCAAGAGTCTGATTGCATTGCTTGTACAGGGGGCTTCGCTTGTGATAGTCTTGGACTAAGTACACCCTTGAGGCTTTGCGCTAGTGGTTACTTCTGTAGGACTGGGTCCAATACGACTACCCCAACGTTCGGTGCCACAGCAGATGTCTGCCCACCAGGCCACTATTGCCCTTCAGGTATGTATTCCCAGCCAATTTCCAATACGTGTTTCCGGTTGGTTTCCGTGGCAACATGATGTTTCAATGCGTGTTTGAGCCTTTGCGTAAATGCAAGGAATTTTCCTTTTGTTTCTACACTTATTTTGTTCGTCAATATAAGAATTTGCCTTTGTGTATTTGCCAATCGTCCTGTTTTTGTATTTCCGCACTGCTTTTGTTGTTAATCGCCTTGAAAATTGGCGACATTGCGCTAAAAACATACTTAAAAGCTTTTTTCGTCTCACAATTTTTAGAGTATGAAACTTCAGAAAGGAAAGTATATGTATATGGTAACCTATTTATACGAAACATGTAGCTAATCTAGCCAATCGTAGACAAGAAAGGAAACAAAGAAAGAGAAAATGAAGAAACAAAACATTATTGGAACTGTCCAAGTGAAAAAACGAACTTTCTGCCTACAGAGTACTGGTTTTCTTGTTTTATTGTAGACAGACTCCAATACACTTAGATGAAAGGACGATCTAGCTGTGCCAATTATCCGAAAATTCTCGTCCTTATAC
>JANTCA010029892.1:4706-21687 GCA_024741275.1 Chironex yamaguchii | reverse complement strand
AAGCTTTTAAGTATGATTTTAGCGCAATGTCGCAAATTTTCAAGGCGATTTTCAAGTTTTGTACCACAAAAAGATAATTGAACTTCTACAAAAACATTTAGGATATAGTGCCTGAGGAATCTAAGTAACTGGTCAAGACACTTGAATATGTGCGCTTGCACCTTTGAACGTCAGGTTATTTAGATAGTCAATTATTGCATGTGAGCAGAGAACATCTACACGGCTTAAGATCAGAATTGGTCACACCCACCGTTGCATGCCTTACTGAGGAGTGTGTGGACCACGGATTTACCCAATTAATAGTAATTCTACCTGAAATTCTTACATGGACACAAAACTTTACAATACTTTTTGCTAATCTGTCCCCAAGGAATGTTATTTGCACATAAGAAAGTAGCATCTATTTACATGATAATAAAATATCTCGTGAAAAGTTATTTGATTTTTCAACGGCGACCACCCCTTCGCAACCTTGATGAAATCAATGCCATCAACGAGATCTTTGATGCCGTTGCCTAGTTCGTAATGGATTATATGAAATAAAGGTCACTCACTGAATTGCCGAAACTATTTGCTAAAGTGAATCAATTTTACCTGCCACATGCTATTTGGTTGCCACTAGGGGATGTGTTACCCCCACACCCCCGGTGGCGACACCCCTGCACCTACATTTAACAAAACGTGCGAGTAATTCGAAAATGTTCACCAAGAGTAAAGGTGGCTTTAAAGCCTGCCACCGTAGCTGAAATCCTATCAATAAAAACGTTTACAGAAGGTTCGTTTTCCTTGTCAAATGACTATAGTTACTTTGTTTATTTTGCAATAATTCCGACCATGACTTTGTTTGGTCGTCAGTCATCTCCGGCTATCGCGAGATTAGTTTTCTGATTAAAAGCTCTGCAATTATAAGTAGACGTGTATTCATCCAACCCTGGACAACTTACAAGGTGTCTTATGTTGCTCCAAATTAACCGCCCACTCTTGTACTAATCCAACCTATTTTAACCAAATTTTGTTGAATATTTGCAATATATAGGCGCACCTCCACTAGCCGATTGTTGTAATGATCATCAACCATTGTCATAACGAGATTTTTCAAATTGTGTTTTTGTTGCTTCTGTAATATGATTGGCTTCTATTTAAACAATCGCACATGACGGAAAAAGTGGACAGGCGCCTTACTTGCACCCGTTTTCACCGAAAAGCGCATGACAACTCCTTCATAAAACGCATGCGTCAGAAACAGGCTTCGGCAACAAATAAAGACGAGTGATGAATTCAGCCATCGTAACATCAGATGTTCATTGAGAAAAAGCTAGGCGACCGGAACAAACAATTTTACAAAATGACCAACCTTTTAATTTGGAAGAGGGCTAAATATGTACAAATCTATAATATACAATGTATGTATAGCTATCAATGTATATACACTCAACTCATATATTCATATATATATCATATGTCTTAGGATATCTACAGATTTAAAGAATAGTCTCTTCTAAAGTAATATAAGTACAACTAGCGATGGGAGACTTTACAGCGTTATTTACTATCTAAATACATTATATATACAACCCTCAAAAGGAAACAAATTGTTGACTGATGCGTTTCGCGTGGTTGAACTCATTACCTCGCGTCATAACACCTTGATGTAGTATCTGGCGGGACGGGGTGTCTTTTTACTTTATTTCCCACATAATAAACATGTTGTTCTGGTGTCTGACGAGAGGGGCTGTGTGTGTGATAGACAGGTTATTGACACGCGAAGAGATGCAGTGCATTGCTAAGCATCACACTTGCTTTGTCGATTTTGCACTAACACAGGTGATCTGATAGAGCTACTGCTCTGAAACAAAATAGCGAAGTCACGTAGCTTACTTGAGACATAGAGATAATTTCACATAATTAATCCTCAAACTTACCCTTCGTTTATTTTGGAACTAATGCACACGCTGTATACTAAGTAAGGTGTCATAACAGGCATATTTCATCTTTCATTTACATTTAGAAGAAGAATAGCCTATTGTGGTCAAATCCTGTATAAGATCTAGCTTAATGTACATCAAGGTATGTAAGCGTGCTGGAAGGAGGCGAATCGCTACAAGAGTTGACCAAAATAAAAGTAATTCGTGAGAACTAGTTAAACATGGCATTATTCTTACATAGCGTCAACAAAACCGCTTAGCCTACGTTAAAAAATATGAAGGACCGTGGGCATGTTTCACGGGATTGTGAAGTGAGACAATTTTTTTACTTGTTGGCTTCTTAAGCGTGCTACATGACGTCTTAGGGGAAAGAGATCCACATACATCATATCTAGGAGCCACTAATGTAGCTGTGGCTTAGTCTCGCGTTCTGGTAATGACACTGGTTACCAATTGGAAGGAAACGTCATTGTACATTGTTGGAGTACAAGCCCTGAGGGAGATGGCGGTCACATCGCGTCAAAATGAAAACGTTTATTTCAATACCTGAAAATGAGATCCTGGAAAGCAAGCAAAAGGGGTTTGCGTTAGGCTGGCTTCGCCGAACATGATGCTAGTTGCTTGACAAACGACAAGGACATGATCGTAGCTTCCGAACACATTTTAAAGTATCGTCTACACCTGACTAAGGTCAAGGAGAGGAGTTAACACCATAGGGGCAACGTCCCGTGCAGTCCTTAGATTCGTGTTTCCTTTTCAGGGCGGAGTGCATACACTTTATTGCTTATATGTACTATACTCTCAGGTCGCAAACTCAACTGCCATGCGTTTATTAAGATGCTGGATAAGATAGTAACGAGTCATTGAAATTACAATACAGACGCCTGACATACAACCGTGCTATAGCATCTCAGAATTGACCCTAAGGAGTGCATGTATTATAATGGAGCTTGATAAGCGCACGAATGTGCCAAGTTTGGATTAGAGTGAGGAGTTAAAAATTTAACTTTGGTGCGCTGTTAACGTACTTGAAGTAATGTGTGTTGTTCTATTCGCCACAAATGTTTCAGCATAATTATTTATACATTATAATTCTACATTTTTTATTGCAGTGGGAAAGTGCGTGAAATTTGCCATTGCTTGGGACAGGCTTTGAAGGGTTAACTTAAAAGGGACAGTGCATAGCTGAGTAAGTACCTCCCGTTTTAACAGAGATTGCTGGCAATATTTCGACTAATGTGGAGTACATCAAGATATTGTAAGTTTGGTATAAGGCTTCAGTAACACGTGTACAATACGTTGGACTTTTCATGCTGAAATGTTCTGAAGATATGTAATTTGACTGACGTAGAAAGCATACCACTCATGTCACGATAAAGCTCCTGTCTACTAACTGACGTACTTGCAGCTTGTTCCTCAAATACTAAGCAGAGCAGTTGGTTTACAATACCTGAGAATTATCACTTCGTATCATATGTAGCTAGCGACAGTACAAGAAATCTACACCTGTTATTCGAAATATAAAGCGGTTCTAAAGAATGTACGGTCAACACCAATGTTACCAAAAAAATCAAAACAAACGGACGCCCAATTTTCCAAAGACTGAGAAAAAAAATTAACATCTTGTTTTACCTGCAGAGGATAAACATTTGACAACTACATTATATAAATGGAACTGAAGGATTATGTTGAATCACATGAAGAAAAAAAACAGCCCACAAGTGGATCGATGTAGAAAATACAATTTCAAATTATACACCACTTATGCTGGTGACAAACCGCAACTGCGATTTTGATGAAAACCTAATGCTGCTGTCGCCTCCCCTAAGTTCCCCGAATGTTTTCAATCTGTCTCTCTCACCACCCACATTTTTGTCCCACATGTTGCCAAAGCTTTTTGGTTTGACCCTGTAATCAGTAACACGCTGGCTGCGTTATCCTGGCGAGAAACCACCGACCTGGCAAAAATGACTTGGGCCCGTTTAATGTCTGTCGAGTAACTAAGTACCAACACACGTAAGTCGAAACAGGTATGTACTTGTCAGATTTGGGTTGTTGTCGACCCATATGGCGTTTTCATATAGCCATTATTAAGTTACTACGGCTACCGAGTCTGTGGCCACTGTTACCCGTACTCCAAATATGAGTAGTTTGGTCTTAATTCTATCAAGTACAGTACATGGGTAGAGCCTGGTACGACTAAAGAAGTGCGTTTAGTACCCAACCTCGAGATACATTTTGCCCGTTCGGTAATACTCTTATTCTGGTTGGTCATTGAATACTTTGGGCTAAAGGTGCAAAGTTTGGTACACATTCGTGGTTCCTGACAAAAGAAGATGCGAGCTGTTATACCTGACACACACATGCACTTTCTCTCTCACACACACACACACGCACACACGACACACACAGTCAATCAAATATGCACTTATAAACACGCATACAGATGTAGACATACATCCATATTCACGCAGTGTTGTTCAGTCTTTTTTATTTAATACATGTGATACCAAACGTAGTCACACACACGTTCCCATACATGGACACATCTTCATAAACGGATTCTCCCTCGTCGGTCATACAAGAAGAGATCTTTCTTTCGTTTAACTCTACGTACACAGAGACCTTGCCTCAGCATGATCACATGACAAAATGTTGACTTGAGTTGAGCAAGCTTTACAACTCTTTAAATTCCCACATCGCAATCTGATTGGCTCCAGATAGCAGCCAATTCCCACATTGCAACCTAATTGGCTCCAGGCAGCAGCCAATCGTTTAACAATATCAAGAGACAAGAGACTTCTTGTCTCTAAACCTCATGATATTTCTAAAAGTGAGTTCTATCTGTAATTTATAACTATCCCATAATTCTCTCCACTGCACACTTCACACTAATGGACTATAAATTAACAAAAAAAAACACAACAAAGGCATTTTTCTAGACAATAAACATTCAGCTGCAAAGAAATTGTAAACAAATTACTACTTAAGTAAATAATATGACATTAAGGTTACCTACCCCTAACCCCTTATCCACGAAAACTTGTAGAAATGGCATAAAAAAATCTTAACCCCCCGCCATCCATAGATTGACGTCTGCGCGCGTTTTAATTACTTGTACGCATGCTCAACACAATTAACAGGGTACAAGCTCTTTGTGAAGTAAAAATAGTGGTATTACTTTAGGTAATTTTGGCCCTGTGAAAGCTATGTGATTGAAGGATGATTTTGTACTTAGTGTCATGATGTGATGTTCTATGGTGCAAAACAGACACCAGTGGTACAATTTAGGGGATTTATATTGTTTTAAACGCGGCATCTGAAATAATAAGGCCCCAAGTTATAAACACCTCCTTACCTCTTTGTATTTCAATTAAAATACAACCCCTTGCCCACCACATTATTTTTTTATTCGAAATTTCCAATACTCTCCACCATGCAATGACGAAAAAAAAATTAAATATGCAAAAAACTAACACTAAATTAAATTACTAAAATCAAGCAAGGAATGAAATTAATTAGCACATTGGGCTCGTTGTCAAATAAAGCTATCAACCGAGAGTTGCCTTAAAATGAAAACCGAATCATCTATAAACAAAATCAGAACTAAAAAAAATCCCTGATTTTCCTAGATACAGAGCAGCAAAGACACCCCCGCCCCTCAATTAACCCCAAACCCCTTCCTTCCCAATTTGCATAGCCTAGGTTTCTAAGTAAAAAAGTTCTACCACTAAAGCATCACCATTTTAATATGTATCTATCTGTAGGTATGAAAAGCGACAATGTGTCTAAATTCATATCGCATCCTATATACAACTGTACAAAGGTTCGGAGTATTGTCTGCACCACAGCTTATAAGCCAATGTCAAATTTTTAACAAAAATTCCCTTTCAGTCTACGAAGCCTCGTTTTCAAGCATTGCCTCCCTCCTAGCTTTACACGGTTATAATTCTAATAGAAATCGACATGGTCATATCCAACTACTTACAAAACAAGCCTCTCTCTCAAAAACTCATTTGTATTGCGGAGACGCTGGGGATGCCCTTTAAGAATTGGAGCTATTGTTTCCCTGTGGCCCTAACGAGGTATACCCTTTAACAGCTTGCTAACGAGAGTAAAAATTGGTTTATTTATTTATGGTATACTTTATGTTTTCTTAGTTCTGTTGTTCTGGTTTTACGGTTCGGACCGTACTATCTCCTGGAAGGTATACAGGTAGCCGAAAGGTCAGCAATTTGTTTGCTGTTATTAAAGTTCGTATAGTCTATCCTATAATGTATAAGTGTGTTTAACAGATTTATAAAACTGAAGGACGATTTGTGCGAAGAATTAATTTAGTGTCTTCTAGTAGTCACAAAAGAAAAAGTAAATCTATTATACTATTACTTATGATCTACATTCAAGGAAATCTAAAACAGGCTTGTGGCTAAACATTGGTCACTTTAATTGGAAGCATAAAAACGGATTTTATTTGTACGACTTAGCCGTTTGCACCCGACAGGCGCTTTTTCTACCGAACACTCAAGCAATAGGATACCTATCTATATTTCATGTGGGTCGACTTGTCCTTCTTGTCATTGTAATAGGAATCTATGTCACTTTCACTTGTAAGGGGAGGAAGGGTCAAAACTGCTTATACCTCAAAATTTGATTCAAGTAGAATAACATCAAAGCAAATAACAGGTATGATTGCCAGGTAAAGGTATTGAATACAATATTGGGTTAATGCACATTGATATGAGTGATTGTTAATCGGAATAAAAAACTTGGCCTCATTATGGAATATTGAAGTTTTTTCGGCTAAGGATTTAAAATGGATTTTTTGGCTTCAAAAATATTATTGTGTCTTTGTTGCTTTCAACCAAGAAGAGGGCAAAAAGGAAGATTACAAATTTTAAGCTGAATTTCGCTGTCAAAATTCACTTTGGGATTGATTACTGGTCAAATATAATTTTGGGACCAGGTCACCTGGTCTGATAAAAATTAGCCCGCTTTGCTAGATTTGGTTTAATTCAATTTCTTTGCTAGATCGTTTTGTTTGCTCAAACTCAGTCAGATTGCTTGTTCTGGTCTACATCAACGTTTAAGTAAGTTTCAATGACACCTAAAACAGCAAATTACTTTTCTTTCATCTTTAAAACGTACTTTAACTAGTAAAATAACTAAAGGTTGGCACGACCAGTCAAATGTTTTACAGTGTTGTTAATTGGACAATCACATACCCAGTATGCCAAGCGCAAGCAGTCTGGTCCCTACATTGGCTTCGGCAAATCGACATCAAATAAATCCGTTTTTCTTGCTGACAAGAAACTGGGAAATTTTTATGGCATCCCCAAGCGTTATCGCGCATTAATTTTGATGCCTACCTACATACCTGCCAATGGCTGCTGAGCGTGCGACGGTGAATGAAAATAGTTTTGAGAGCCATTTAATTTCACCGAATTCTCTAATTCCATGCCAGGAAGGTCATTATTCAACAATCTAGCATCACTAACATTATCAAAAAAATTGAGATGAGGCTCACTTGTGCTTGTAGCCAAGAGATCAGTCCAGAAGTCTTCGGGCTGAATGTCTTGGAATATATCATTACCAAATAACTCTTTGGCCGCATCTGCTGTCGCAGCGTCGACCATGTCGTCATGTTGACCTGACAGCTGTTGCTGCTGTGGCTCTCCCTGGATACTTCCTGTTTCCAATGGCTCCGATTTGACCACACCTACTTCCGGTACTGTATGCTCTGGCGTGTTGGAGTGATCATCCATCGAATCATCCATGGAATCGCTTGATACATTGAGCTCGTCTATGGAAGACAAAGAAGGAAGTGCGAATATTAAAGATGATCTCATACCAAAACAAAGAGAAAGATTAGATGACGGTAGTTGCTTGTCTGTTACCGCATGAGACAGTACGTATACTAAAAGCAATTTTTTAACAAAATGAAATAGAATAGTTCCCATTTTACTACGGAATTTATCGCAATATTAAAAATATGACGGTATTTGCTGATCCATAAATACATGAGAAAGTACGTATATTAAAGGCACTTTCTTAATAAGGTGAAATAGAATAGTTCCCATTTTACTACAGATTTTTCGCAGTGTTAAAAATATGACGGTATTTGATGATCCTTTAATACCTGAGAAAGTACGTATATTAATAGCAATTTTTTAACAAAATGAAATAGAATAGTTCCCAGTTTACTAGGGAATTTACCGCAATATTGTAAATATGACAGTATTTGCTGAGCCGTTTTAACATAGAAGAGTATGTAAATTAATGGTAATCTAACACCATTAAAATGTCGTAGTTTGGCGTTCATTCTCAATTAATATGGTTTCCAACCGATCTGGTTTTCTTTGTTGTGTACTCCTTCATCAACAGCAAATCATGCCAAAGCCACCATTATGCAGATTTCATCACTTTATAGACAACAGCCGATCTACATAACTTTGAATCAAAGAATGGCGATACCAATTTCTTTAATCTGCGAAAAATAGCAAGATGCAATCCCAATCTGTAAATATAAGACACTCGGTCTCACTCGGTAAGTTGGATATCAGAAAGATTATTTACCTCAGCAGGTAGCATAGTATTAAAAAGGACAGGATCTCACTCGACCAGCCATGGATCTATCACAGTAAAGACAGCTGAAGATTTCCAAATATCGAAAATTCCCAAATTATATGTTTTCAATAAAAGGAAAGACAAAGGTATCAGTTAACGTTTTAGGGCCAACTGACAGTAGGTCACAAATCCCTCGCATATGCTTTCTTGTTCACACACTATCGCATTACTAAAATTAGCAAACTCGTTATTAGATCCCTTTTTCCTCCCAGAAGAGATTTTCAGTGTCATTTTATTTCATGTACTAAAGCATTACCGGGATTTCCTTTCAAACATCGTTGCTAATAGCTAAAAACGGCGCGTAAACTGCTTAAGCATGAACTAAGAATCGCTTTCATGAAACTTGTTGTAATAGACTGCCCCTCGATATCACAGTGAGAAGTTCATGTGTTCTCACCAAAATAAATTTTCAACAATGAATTTAGAACTAACTTTTTAACATCTGCGACAATGAAAAACACGAAGAATATTCTATTTTCCTTGTCTCAGATCAAGGAATGGACATCATCGTAACTAGGAACTGAAACGGAAATGCGGTGACATTACTGTGCCTTTCCCGAGCAAAAGCGGTGACCCCCCTTGGTCCTACTAAGTTTGGTTCCCCATTTTTGATGACAGGGCGACGTTTCTTTCCTTCAAAAGTAGCGGGGCTCCTCAAGGTTCCAAAATACATCGAAATTATTCGCACCAGGAAATAAATTATTCATGTTTTCTGTTTAACTAAAGGATGTAGAAATTCCTGTGGTGGGCTAAGTTTCACCAAAAAACGTTTCGTCTTGAAAGCGGGTAAACGTAAGAAACATCGGTTGAAAAAAGGATTCTATTATATTTAATTTCATAAAATAATGTCAAACCACCTCATCAGGCCGGATCAAATAAGGAAACTAAATTGAAACGATTTAGGGGGCAGGGGGGGCAGATGACGTGGCAATAAGGGTAGAAGTTGAATGACATTCCCTTCCTACAACAGCGCTTACTTTGTTTGTTTTGATTTTGTTAAAGTAAGTTATGGTGGTGGGTGAGTGTAGCGGTGGAGGGTGTAGCATGGTGGTGGGTGAGTGTAGCGGTGGAGGGTGTAGCATGGTGGTGGGTGAGTGTAGCGGTGGCAGGTGCAGTGTGGTGGCAGGCGAGTGTAGCGACAGTGGGCGAGTGTAGCGGTGGCGGGTATAGCGTGTTGGTGGGTGGGTGTAGCAGCGGTGGGTGTAGCATGGAGGCAGGCGAGTGTAGCGGTGGCAGATGAGCATGGTGGTGGGCAGACAGCGATGACCCGTCAAGGTGCTCTGACTTTAAATCAGAAGGCTGCTGTTAGAATCGCGTTGGAATAATCCATGTAGCGGTATTATGATCCATGAAAGTAGCACATTTTCGCTGTATAGGAAATAAAGTTTCAGAATTTCTGAGAAACAAGCCATGTTTCGTTAGGTGGAAAGCAAACCCACGACATTCTGCTTCCCCAGCAGAATGCTGTGACCACGGAGCTACCGAAATGTCGTCTCTTAGAGATAAATTTATGATGCCGTGGTTTCATGACTGCTACGCTGTAGGCCCATGGTTACATGCATAAACTTTAACTTGTATCAACCGGAATTGAAAAGCATTTTTAAGCCTGATCCTTATACTTATGGCCACATCGTCTGCTGCTAAGGATAGGCGTTTGCATGGTTAACGTATGTCTACTGAAATTTTTTTATTGAACATCGTCTATGTTGATTTTTAGTCTGGAAAAGACAAGTTGCATGGTTAAGGGCAAATTCTTTCTCTTTTGATTCTAACCATTATTAGCAGTTTTGTCTGGATAGCATATAGTCACCATAACCAGATTGCGGTAAAGGTGTACAGCAGATTTACAAGTTGAAGCATGCGTATGACCTTTAGATGCACTTAATGTCGGACTCAATGTGAGATATATCAATAGTCCCATCTGCTCTGGACAATTTTTTAGAAACTTTTGGTAGCACTGTTAATAACAAATATCCTTGAAAATAACCTTGTTTGAAATGGGCGTAGTAAATCATGGTAGGTAGGTTCAGATAGATGAATGCGTAGAAAGGTCAAACTGTTAGCAATAAAAGCGAATCGTGTAAATCGGTACAGATCTGACGGATCTCCCAATCGTGCACATGAAACCGACTGTATTATCTTATCTCGTATCACCGCGACGTAAATAAAAATGATCCTATACGATGCGATAACATTTGCCGCTAAACAGCCGCTTTCACTCTGGACGCCATTTGTATTTGACTGCTTGACTACCTTTGGACGCAAAGTTGAAGCGCAAATTACTTACCGGGATTGGCCATGGCTGCTTTGATGGCATCCGGATGTTTCTTCTTCCATTTTCGAATCTCCCTCTCAAGTGCCTCCTGCTTCTCCGGTTTCAACGACCACAAGCAGCCCTTCCGCTGAGAGGTGCCATCTGGTCTTTCTAGCTTACAAAACGCTTTATTGAGCGAAAGATTGTGTCTAACGGAATTCTATAAATACATTGTAGGAAGAAGAAAAAAAAACAGAAGAGAAAATAAAGATTAGAAGGAAGGAACAAAGACCAAGGAACACGTGAACACGGTGGGATTTTGTTGTCAAGTTGAAAATTGTTCGAACCCGCAAAGATAACCAGCCGATTATCATCGGCCGATCACAGCTTTGTAGATAATTTTATTCAATACGAAGCCTCCTGTGGAGACCTTCATAGCTTCGTTACTTTCACTTGTGAGTCCACGTGCTTTTGTATTGTCTCCATTGTAGTTTGTGAGCTCATACACAGATGTTAAGGTCATATTGATGAAGAGATGAATGGATCAAAATGGTGCTGTTGTTTTGTGTTGTGATAAATGAGGACAGATCACTACAAACCAGAACAGAGGAACGATAAAATATTATTGTGAGAAATTCCAAGGGCCAAGGACATTCTCGAGCCTGTGAACAAAAATAGATGCAAAATAGCGATATTTTTTATTATTAAATGTGGAAAACATTGATCCATTTTGCCATCACTGTCTAAAAAAAATGACATAGTTTTGTTTTTGTGAAAACTGTTTTTCTGCACAGTTGTTAATGTTATTTATCTGTTTCAAATACGTTTAAAAGACAGTATTGTTAAGTTGTGAAAGACTTAAATAAATATTTATTCTTGAGTCAAGGTGTGAGAAACGTAAGGAAATATGTTTTCTTGAGTCAAGTTATGAATGACTTGAGGAGGTATTTTTTCCTTGAGTCAAGCTATGAATGACTTGAGGAGGTATTTTTTTCTTGAGTCAAGCTATGAATTACTTGAGGAGGTATTTTTTTTCTTGAGTCAAGTTATGAATTACTTGAGGAGGTATTTTTTTCTTGAGTCAAGTCATGAATGACTTGAGGAGGTAATTTTTCCTTGAGTCAAGTTATGAATGACTTGAGGAGATATTTTTTTCTTGAGTCAAGTTATGAATGACTTGAGGAGGTATTTTTTGCCTAGAGTCAAGTTATGAATGACTTGAGAAGTTATTTTTTTCTTGAGTCAATTTGTGAATGACTTGAGGAAGTATTTTTTCCTTGAGTCAAGTTATGAATGACTTGATGTATTTTTTTCTTGAGTCAAGTGTGAACGACTTAAGTAATCGTTTCCTCTTAAGTCCTGGGAGAGGGTACACAAAATATTGAAGGTTTTCTTGTAATCGAATGTTGTTTGATCATTTTTTTCTCTTCGTAGAATGATCTTTCTACAGACACACAAACCGGAGAAAACACTCCTGTTTATAGCAAACCCGTTCACTAAAGCTTAACTGCAAAATTTTCAAACCTTAAAAAAAATTTTCTGCATTCAGCTTTACTTTTTCTATACCCTATCTTTCAAATTTATGGCATGCAATATTACAACAAGGCATGTAAGATGTTTTTTAATGTCCATTACTAGCAAGGGAAGTCATTATAAAACGGGTTGAAGACTTTGCTGACAGACGATAGTGGTGAAAGGAAGCATTTTTACCTCCGACAAAGAGGTTATGTGATCATCAGGATTTGTTTGTTGGTTGTTAAGTGTTCAAAATATCTCGGAAAGTTATAAATATATCGTTGTGCCTCTTTAGGGGTTGTTGGTAGCTTGACTGGCTCAAGCTAATTCTTTTGGGGGGATGATCCGGATCAAACGAGGATGATCCGGATCAAATGAGGATGATCCGGATCAAATAAGGATGCTCCGGATCAAATGAGGATGATCCGAAGCAGATAAAGATGATCCAGATCAAATAAGGATGATCCGAATCAATTGGGGATAATCCGGATCAAATCCTGGATCCCTTTTTGGTAATAAAATCTTGCATAAAACTTCAGCTAGTAAGGAAATCTTTGTGGGGAAAACCCGGTTACCACCATGCCTGTAACTCTAGGTCATTTGAATATTCATATTGGCTAGACGGATGGCTGGACTGTCCCTGAGTTTTTTGTTCATTCAGGAGACATAACAAACCTACCTTAAAATAAACGTACGACTACTGCTTCAAAGGGGGTCGCATTGAGCTTTACTCAATTCTGGGACCCAAGATTCTTCATGAGGGCTTTTTGACATAATTTTTAAACAAATGTGAGTTTATGAGTTAATTGCAGTCTAAGCACCATGTTTCGTGTTTCCGTTGTCTAACTCGATTGACATGGCGTCAACGGAGAAGACAACCAACTGTGCGTTTGTGTTGGATGGTTAATCGTAGCTAAACAGCACAAGGTATGAAAAGAACTTGCAATGTTCTAAGGATAGTCCAATGATAATCAAAAACAACAAGACTCTAACCACTTATGAAATTGATTGAATAAACATATTTAAAAAGCTAATTGCTGAAGTAAAAATAGTGTGTAATGAAAATATACAAAATTCCTAAATGCAGATTAATTGTCATTAGTGCTAATTAAAATATACATGTTGTAGTTCTGAGGTTTGATACAAGTCAAATGGGATGTGAATTTATACCCAGTCCCCAAATCTCGATGTCAGTATGTTTTGACATATAGAATATGTCTCATAATAGAATAATTTTTATGGAGTTTCCCTCGCGTGCTCCAGTTTAGCCCTAAATTATCCTGTCGTAGATATCACAGAAATTTATAGTATGTGTGCTGTTGTTTTGAAGTTTAAAAATATTTGCTTTATAAGATTCTGAAACGTGTCAAATTATGCAAATATGTCGTCTGGCAGATATTAAAGTATGATTTTCTCATCAAACCCAATTCTATATATGATATATTATATGCCAAAAACCAGCTACCGCTTTGGAAAATATGAAAAGGCTCGTTTACCATGCCCCCATGAAGATTAAAAGCTGAAATTGTGCCACATTTTTAGTGGTCTGGTAAGGAATCTTTCACAAAATGTGCTACAATTTCAGTTTTTTACCTCGTTGGTTTGGAAATATTTACAATTGTTCAGATTTCAGGGCCAAGTAGATAAAAACTAAACCGACAAAGCTTAGGCCTGTAATGCAAACGGAACCAAGTCAAGGAAAGAACTGCAATACGCGCGCAAAACATGATTGTCTTCATATGAAAATGTAGTATAGTATTGTATAGTATCACAACATAACATATTTTACCATAGCACTGTATGGTACAGTTTATTATAGTAAATTATTATATGGCATAGCATATTTTAGTGTAGTATAGTATAGTATAGTATAGCATAGCGTAGCATGGTATGGTATGGTATAGTATAGTATGGTATGGTATAGTATAGTATAGTATGGTATAGTATGGTATAGTATAGTATAGTATAGTACAGTACAGTACAGTACGGTACGGTACGGTATGGTATGGTATGGTATGGTATAGTATGGTATGGTATGGTATGGTATAGTATAGTATAGTATAGTATAGTACCGTACATTACAGTACAGTTTAGTATAGTACAGTACAGTATAGTATAGTATAGTATGGTAAAGTATAGTATAGTATTGTATAGTATGGTATAGTATAGTATAATATAGTATAATATAGTATAGCATAGCATAGCATGGTATAGTATAATACTTACTTGTATTGAGTTTTACTTTTTTTCCAACATTGATGTCATCAGCACTTGCACACAGCGTTGATTTTTCCTGCATCTTGAGTTCACTGGCATCACGATACAGAAATCTTGAGAACTTACAACATTGGTTTCTGTCTGCAACTTTGATTGCTATCAGGTATGTACCCGCCTGAATGCTGTCATTAGGTACCGTCACACAGTATCGATTTCCGTTTTGCTCCATTTCAATAACAACTGAAAAGATCAAATGTAAAATTGAAATATTATATGTTGACAATGATAATTCTTCTGTGGCCAGTTTTTGGCGACAGTCAAGTCGTCAGTAGGAACTGTTTTAAGGCGAATCTCTATAAGACGTTTTTTACGACGACTTTTTAAAAAGATATCTTATCTTTCTTCCGCTTAAGATTTCGAGGAAGTAGAGTTTAGTATGAAGCTATGAATTTAATTTTGTCAGGGATGATGCAATGCGTCTTTGAATTTTAATGCGTGGTATTCGAAATTTTGTCATTGGCAACCCCGCAATCTGCTGTGTTTCAAAGGAATTCCACTTTTCGTCAGACGAATTTTTCGCTACGAGAATCACAGATGCGCTTGGAGGAAGGCACGAATTTTTCGCTACGGGAATCACAGATGCGCTTGGAGGAAGGCATGAATTTTTCGCTGCAGGAATCACAGATACGCATGGAGGAAGGCACGAATTTTTCGCTACGGGAATCACAGATGCGCTTGGAGGAAGGCGCGAATTTTTCGCTACGGGAATCACAGATGCGCTTGGAGGTAGGCAAAAACACGGAAGATCATCATAAAAATGGCTTATTGGAAGTTTGCCCATACTTAGACAGTGCATTTCAATGAAAGTTTTAATGTATTACACGCTGGAAAGTAATCTAGTGTTTCAATGATAATTAGCAGATGAGTCATTGTTGAACTTAACTACCTTAATAACTACTAAAATAACTACTAAAATAACTACCTTATTGTAAGAAATTTTCGCGGAAGAAATTTTTGTGGAATTTGTTTTTGCGATTTTGCCCCCGAATAGCTAGATTAAATTCCACGAAATCGAAGGAAAATTGCCCGATCGCGAAAATATATTGCGCGAACCTCGCAACATTCTTCACCGCGAAAATAAATCCCGTAAATTTTTCGCGAAGTTTCTGAAAGCTTCAATTGACAGATACGTCTTCGAAAAATACCATTGGCAGTGCTTATAATCAGCACAGTGATTGATTTTTGGATGTATACGGACATATGCGGACCTTATGATGTCTGAATACTACCATATTTGATGAAGTGAAAATTCTCCTTTCATCTCTGGATCGCGAAAATTGATTCCGCGAAATTTGCCGAAAACACTAGATTACTTTCTGCCGTGTAATACATTAAACCTTTCATTGACATGGACTGTCTAAGTATGGGCAAACATTCAATAAGCCATTTTTATGATAACCGACCGTTTTTTCGCCTCCCTGTATGCGCATAAGAAAAAATATGATTCTTGCAGCGAAAAATTCGTGCCTTCCTCCAAGCGCATCTGTGATTCCTGAGGGGAAAATTCGTGCCTTCCTCCAAGCGCATCTGTGATTCCTGCAGCGAAAAATTCGTGCCTTCCTCCAAGCGCATCTGTGATTCCTTCAGCGAAAAATTCGTGCCTTCCTCCAAGCGCATCTGTGATTCCTGCAGCGAAAAACTCGTGCCTTCCTCCAAGCGCATCTGTGATTCCTGCAGCGAAAAATTCGTGCCTTCCTCCAAGCGCATCTGTGATTTCTGCAGCGAAAAATTCGTGCCTTCCTCCAAGCGCATCTGTGATTTCTGCAGCGAAAAATTCGTGCCGCGGAGATATTGGAGTCGAGGGAGTATCGCTTCCCTATTTTTGTTGACAAAAAATTGTCAATAATGCAATGAATTTGAAGTTCAGTCGGCGTAAGCATTTTAACGCTGGTTTCTTGTGCGTTCGTTTATGTTTATTTTTTTAATTCCGCCCCCTCCCGCATCGATTTAAGCCCCCGGGGTCCTTGACCAGGTAGATTTAAATTGGACAAGCTCCTGCGGGCATATTGCGGGTAAATTATTCGTATTGCAGTGAGGTGAATTGCATTAGATCGGCCTAAATTAGTGTAGTGAACTCAGTTGGGCTAATTTGGTTGCGTGACTCGGATTTGAATGTTTCAGATTAAATGGAAGTCGAGTGGAGTGGACTGGATAATGTTGCATTGAATTGTGTGTAATTTGATTTAATGGGATTTAATTGGACTGCTTTCGATTGAATTGGACCGAATAGTCGGATTGAAACAAGTTGGAAGGAATTGGATTGAAATGGACTAAATTAGGTCAAATTTGGATTGAATTGGACTGCCTTGGATTGAATTGGACCGAATAGTCGGATTGAAACAAGTTGGAAGGAATTGGATTGAAATGGACTAAATTAGGTCAAATT
>JANTCA010029881.1:0-21687 GCA_024741275.1 Chironex yamaguchii | reverse complement strand
TTGTGATGAGCAGAACCAATCATGGATAAAATAGGCCTAAGTGGAGTATTGTTCTTATGTGTTTTAGGTAAACCATAGACATGTGGATGTTGAGAACCTGTAGGACGAATCTGATATTAAATTTCGCGAGTTAACCCATTTTTGTTAAAAATCTCTAATAACCTACATTGTATTTTAGCTTCACTTTTTGCGGTATTGTCATGTTTTTCAACACTGCCTAAATTTTCAAATTTTTCTCGGTCAATTAATATATTAAACATCTTATCGATATAGTCATTTTTGCTAAAGGTTACGACCCCAGATCCTTTATCAGGTTTAGTGATAGGAATGTCTTAATTACATCATAAAGATTTTATTGCCTGAAAATGTTCTCTGTGCATGTAAAAGTCCGAAAGATCCATTGGAGTGTCGTAATAAGCATGTGCCAAATCACTTAATCGGGCTTTTAATGAACTGAGATCCTCTTCAGACGATGCTCTGTGTTTAGTTAGTTGGGCATACAAAATTTCAAATTCAGCAAAGTTGTTTTCTCTTTTAACATTTTAGGAAGGTATACAAATTGATATTCAAGTTTTGTACCACAAAAAGATTGTTCTATTATCATAGATTACATTACAATAATACAGACAGTGACGCAATCGTTCCATTAAACAATTCAATTTTGACAAGTTAAAAGATCCCGGGCTTAGACAGGATACGAACCTGAACCTCTCTGCTTACAGTACACACATTCTAATGAGTTATGGAACTTACAAATTTTAAAACCATCGTTCCAACAATGACCTAATAAACAAGATCCGATTAAAATTGTCAAAGCGTTATTCTAAATGAAAAACAACCTTTATCTTTAAATTGCAGCTAATCATAGATAGCCTCAGAAAGTGCATTAAAATTTTAACTTTCTTTTTAAGGAGGCATCAAGAAGATGACGTGGTCGGTAGCGTTTAATTTTCTTGTCTCCGATAACTTTATTCCAAGCCTTGGTCCTGACTACACAATATACTGTATGCCACTGCCAAATTATGTCCTCAAGTCCTAATCAATCACCTATTTATCCAGCTGTTCTCTTTTTGTTTTGACATCCATGTAGGCAAGTTAAACCATCTTTGTAAATTGGGAGATTTTAAAGTAAAACAGTACTCCGTGCATCAAAGCACCCTTCTTAACAGAATGGGTATCAATCTTACCTGGCTGAAAAGATTGCGTTTTGATTACAATTTGAAAGATCAGTCAGTCTATCCAAGAAAAAACATCTGTTTGCTACAAAAAAAATGACTGCTTTATTAGTAAGGAGAAAAAGTGAAGCTATAAATCATTGTTTTACGTGAAAGGGATCACATATTTCGGTGTTCATGATAGACTATGTAAAAGACTATAGATTTTTTCACTCATACGACTTGAGTTACAGAAAATTGTTGTAAACAGCATACCTCACTAGACAAAACATTGTAACATTCTCTGTGTTGGTTTCCATTGACAAAGGCAAATTTCTTCCTTTTAGACAGATATTAACAATGCTGTATTGATTTCTTACCCATGTTACAAACGCTTTCCAAAGTGACTGTCATTTAGATATCATGGAAAGTAAGATATTATCAAATACATATGGTTTCATGCAAAGACAAAACAAAAACCAATATATCAACTTCTGAATCTTTTTTAATTTACAGTCTGATTTGGTTGAGACCAGGAACATTACCTACTTCTACTCCAAGCAAAGGGGATAGGACTTGGAAATCAAGAATATCAGAGAGAAAGTTAACTTGTTGAAAGTTACCATGAACATGAAGAAGAAAGCTATCCACCCACAAAATTTTACAACGACTATTCCGTGGTTATTTAGAGTTCAACGCATCGGTACAAATTCAATCAATGATTTGTCTTTCAACTAAAGCCTGCAAATATCAAGAAAGCATTTTTGTTTCATAAAAAACTTATACATGTCTACAGAACAAAAGCATTGGGCAGAATATATAAGCTCTATAAGAAAAGTAAAGAAAGATGCCATAGATTTTAAATGCTTTTCTAATTTCTAATTTCAAGACGCTTCAAATTTTGTTTGTTGCTGCATTTACATCTGTCAAATAAAAGGACAATATTGAATCTGTACATTTCAAATTACCTGTCTTAAAGAATATTTCTTTTGCTAACATGAAGCACTTTCGTTGTTGTGAAATCAAGAGATTGAACTGTTACAAATTCAGTTTCAACATGGAAACAGATTATAAGATAAAAGATGCACATTAACCAAGCCTTCAATTTAAAAGAAATGAAAATCATCCTCTCCATTAAAACTCTAAATTATGTTATCCGTTTCAGAATCAAAAGCCAAGCCTAACTACAATTCAACATTGCGTCGTCAGAAATATTGTTCATGTGAGTTAAAATACCTCAAAAACTTTAATGAGTGAGCGAATGGTACTATTGATAAAAAAATTAAACCTTTACTATCTATAATTGTATGTGTTATCGTGTACGCCAGTACTGTACAAAGTCCAAGGCAAACGTCCAAAATATATATATGGTACATAACCATCTTTTTGACAGGAACACCTGTCAATTGTTGCTCAAAGACTCGCTAATGTCTATATCTCATAAGTATTGTTGTTATTGTATTGGAGCACGCACTAATTATTAGTTTATGCGTATGGAGCCAAAACCATCTAGCATAATTGTGCACCTACTCTGGTGAAACCTTGGGAAACCATTAGAAAGGCGTCAACGACGATGTTGTTAACAGTTGCAATGTGAAGCTCTTTAATAAATATAAGTAAGTATTCACCATTTACAAGCCCGTTACCTTTCTCTTTTCTTATCTGCCAGCTGTTCAGTAGATTTAAATTTTTAGGGAGTGACAACAATGTTGAAGAAACTGCCATGAGCATAATTGCTACAGGAGGACAAGAACAATAAAACAATAGTACTGACATTAAGTCCCTTTGCCATGTCGCAATTGCGATTAAAACAAATTTATTCATCCAGCTATAGTCTGCTAGTACAAAATTTCTAATAAAGTTAAGTATTGACAATAAGGTTTTCACGAACTGGTGTTACTCGGAAATTAGAGTGGTAGTTGCACTCAAGCTTAAGTCGAAAAAAAAATAGATGCAGATAAACTTCTTATATTGCATAAGGTCTAACCGTGCTTCTTGCGAAGACATCTATGACATCTTGCAATTTGCATATCCTACCTCCCATCATCATCCTATTTATCATCGGGGCTCGGATAATGTTAGTGAAATGTAACTGCCCATTATGGCTATTTGCTAAAGTAGGCCGAGTGTGTAACAAAGGCAAGCTGGATTCAATTAAGACTTAATTTCAGAAAACTCATACCGAAGACGTGAGTTAGGCCAGCTAGAAGTGGTGAGGGTAGTCATATGTAATAAACAGAAATAACATTACGATTGTGAGCTATGGAGGATCGAACCCTACTGATTGTCATGCGTCTTGTAAGGGTATCATCCAGTAGACAGACACCCTGTAAGATGAGAAACTTGGACGATAGCAATAGAATAAGGGGTAGCTGATAAAGACAAGAGTAACAGTGAAGGCTATAAGGATGAAGACGAATAAGTGAGTGAAGTTGTGGAAACAAACTGTAGCAATGGATATCGAATTGAATATGTGTTATATTATTTATACTTCGATTGCTGTATTGCAGACTGCCTTTCAAACTTTACATTGAGTTTGAGAAAAGAAACAAGAAAGGAGTTTCTTTCTGTTAATATTCTTCATTAATTAAGCTGCTATATTGTGCTAATGCCGCTTTATTAACTACATGATATAATTTTGTATAATTCGGTATATTCTTTATTACTGCAAATTCAATTGATCAGGTTCTTCTTCCTGCTAATACCTACACCTTTGCCCCTAACTGACACTTTTTATTACAAAAATTGTTTAAATTGTAACTTCACTTCATTTTATCAACTGCAGTTTCAATATAATTTCACTCTTGCTTCTTGCATAAGGTCACCCGATCAACTTTGTATGGAACTATTGCAAGTGATGATGAATGAATGCCTTGTAGATACAAAACACATACCTCTTGTTAGCGCATACGCTACTACACAAACACCCAAGTGCATAGACAATCGGGGATCAATACTTGTCGTCTTTCCATCTTCCTATTGAGATGCTTAGCGTAGTAGGAACAGGACCAAATTTGTATTTGTGAGATCCCAGGTTCAATTTTTTCCTTTGCTCAAAATCATAATTTTACTTCTAATTCTGACACGAAGCCACTGAGTCTACTTCTTTGTAGTTCTAATTTAAACAAGACTCATGTCATTTGAAACACGTAGGGTTCGTTCGCCTTTGCCTTCATAGTACACCCAATATTTTTCATTTCTTTTCATCAATTGATTATGGAACGTTGCAACATTTCTGTAATGCATATTAGTACGAAAATAATTGATTGTGTCTATTCATGCATTTAGTGTACTCAAAGCAGGGTATCATTCTAAGTTATATCATGCTAAATAATATCATTTTAAATAATATCATTATAAATAATATCATTATAAATAATATCATTATAAATAATATCATTATGAGTAATATTAAAGGGTGCATCAGACGAAAAATAAAACTCTAATTAAGATGCAGGCAGGTATCAATATATTGTTGTTCCATTGATTCTCTAGGATTAATTGACATTCTGGTAGACTTAGATAATGTAAAAGCTGTCCTATAAGAAGATTAACGAGCTTCAATACTGCACCGTATTTTGCACCTTTGAAACATTTTTGTGTGACGCAGTGTAGTCCTATGTAATCTAACTACCAACAGAGATGGATATTGATGCCATTAAAATTCATAAACTTCTGTGTTGCTAATAAGGATGATCGACTTGTGACAAATATTCATGTAGTGGGATTACTAGCTAACGATGACTTAAATATGACAATTTTAGCAATGTTTAATATTTCAAACTCTTTTAAGCAAAACCTTGACGTACAAATGCTTAAACAGCTAATATGCATACCCAAGGATTGAAGAGAATGACACAAAGCTAGAATTGAAGCAAAATGGCCGCGATAAAAAATAATACTTACCTCCTTGAAACGAAACTCGAGTTGTTTCTACTGTAAAATTTTAAATATTAAAGTTTACATCAAGGCAACATCTAACATTTTTGCATGCTAAAAACTAAACAAAAATCTTCAGAAAGACTGAGTCCGAATTTAACTGAACTGACGTAAGCTCAAATTGCATATTTTGCATGTTCCAATGGGCATTTCATGAATGGGATAAGCAAAGCCAGAGGTAACTTTACTTTTTACAGGATAAAACTTATCAATTTTAACTCAAAAAACTTGCATTAGAACTGCTGTTTCAAAGCCACCATAACATACGTTATTACAAGGACACATAGCGATAATGGGAATCATCAAATATAGCATTTCCTTGTACATTCTGCGAAGAAAGCAACAATAAGATAATGTCCGTGACTTCTAATTATCCACTTTAATAAGTGTACTTTTAACATCATAGTATTTGGACAACTATCAAAAGTGAGCATCTCAAACTCGATAACATATCTTCGAGCGACCAAAGAGTTTGACGTTAAGGGTCTGACTCAAAAAACCTCATCTTCTTTCTTTTGTGCCTCTTTATCTCCGAACTTACATTAGGTCAACGCCGTGAAGTAGGAGAATCTAATCTAAACGCTAAAGGGATCTACTGACAACTTGTTTAGTTAAGCATAAATAAGTGTTTGTGTGGGCTTTATTCCGCGACTACTTTGTATTAAATTCAACCCTTCGACAGACTTAATCCCACTAAATTTTTAATGCTTTTCTTGATCATAATAGAATTGAACAGTGGGCGCACTTTTGATACGGCGTTGGCTTGAGATAAGCTAAGCTTTTATCGTCCTGACGAAGATAAAGTTAGAAAGAAAAAAGGACCACTATCGTAGCTTTATCTGTTAAAAACCACATTTAATATATCCATATGGTACAGGCTGAATTTGATCGCCACAGACTGCAGCAAATTATGTTTAATGTTTTCCGTAAGCTATAATTCTAAACTGGCATTAGTCATCTTAAATATTTTCTTTGACTTAAGAGTAAATGCTGTACACACAGTAAGAAAGAGGAAAGGTGTGGCATCAGATCTAGGTCAGCGTTATCTTGCTTATCAACTTAAAATCGTTTGAGATTAAAAAGTCTTCCCCTTAGATTTAGGCAAACGATAGTCAGTTCTACTTACGTTTAAAGCATTTCGTCGTCTGCTTTCAGAAGATTCCTTGATTTTGTCAAAGATCCATTTTAGGGAAAATCAGGTATTACTCACTGTAATGAGATCAGCTACAGAAAATTTCGGCTCTGGCTTGCTTGCAAGAAGTGTTAATCAGCATTCATACTTTTGTAGATAATTCACGTTTTTGTACATAATTTTTATGCTGGATCTCCCTCCAAATATCTGACTGACAGAATGTATGGAATTTACTTAGCTTTCAAAATTAATGCGATTAAAGATTTAGCTTGCCGAAGTGTTAAATCAGCTTGTGAAATTTAATCATCTATGGACCTTCTGGTTCCTTATTTCCTAAAGAAAATTAAAGATTCCTTATGACATTGCATAGCCTTTTTAAAACTTAATTTTAACTTGAGGTGCACTCTCTAATAGATATGAATAGAACAAATTCTAGATTGTGCCACTTCTATGCTTGCATCTGAAGCACGAATATTCTTGAGGATTAAAATATTTATTTTTCAAACGTTTTTAATCAGAAATCAGTTTATGCATACCTAGTATACAATTTTCGTCCCTAAATAAATCATTTTATTATCTTAGTACCAAACATTGAAGTCGCAACAAATTTTACACGACATGATTTAAAATTAATTACGATAATGTTCTGCCTTCAGTGACTATAAGGTACTAATTTATAGTGTTATACATTCTGTCAAGTATACGTTAATTTGATTCTCTCTGTCCCGTATCACCTCTCTCAAATACTCAATGTAAATTGGACAAAAAACTACGATTGTGGATCTGTTTCTTCATGGATCATATTTTGTAGGTGAATATTAGCTTAATGAGAAGTTCGTATATAATGCACCTTATATTACCTTCCCAGTGGTCGCAATACCTTGCATTGCTGTCTTTTATCAAAACCTAAGTCTCAAAACAAGGCATCTGGGAAAGTCAGTTTATGAGACTTGACACTTCCATAAGGATATCACAGGAGAAAAGACGAGATAATTCTTTTGTTGTAGTGGTTACAGTGACCAGGAAAGTGGAGACGCCTTTGTTTAGGTCGTTTTGGAAGGTAGATGTCCATCATCAACAGCAATAGCCAGGCGTTTGTATCACTGCGGTCAAATAGCTTCTACAACTTCTTCCAAGATGACCTGTCTTCTTTCTTGTTTCAAGTGAGTTATTTCTTCGACTTTATTACTCTTGTAACCGATCTTCGTTTCTTTTGTCTTCTTTTCCTTCTCCTTGGTAACCATTGGTAACCATTCCGGTGTCCAATTAGCCCATCTACCGTCTTATCTTCTGATCCACTTTAAATTGAATATTTCATTAGCTGATAGGATCTTCATAGATTGTTTAAAAGTGTTTCTTGTTCCCAAAGAGACATCAGGAAGATAAATCAACTTAACAAGCATGCCTAATCGCGCTTTCCTCACGTTTCTGGTATACAATGTCCGTACGGTAAGTTAGAAGGACAAGAATGCGCGCAGACTACTGTCACATACAGATATTGATTAGCATTGGTCTGCTTACCTACTTTCGTATACGTGACACCTTTTAAATTCCTTGACCAAGCATCATAATAAAATCATCTTCCTCCAATGAGTTGTATATATTGACTACTTTTAACTTTCGTATCCAAGGCATGCCATTGTTTGAGTTTAGGCATCCTTATTTATTTGCAATGGTTTTAGCTTAGCTGATTTATTGCCTGATATCATTTTCTTGAACGTCCAAGTAATTTTGCAATGAAAGTTGTTGCATGCATTCATATCACTTTCAGTCCTAGCTAAGGTATCTATCATCTTCACTGTGAATTTGGGACTTCCTCAACAAGGCAACATTTATTGCCTTTTTGGCTTTCCTCTTTCAACCTAGCCAGTGAATTTCAAAACAAAAGGCTACGAATCAATGCATTTGGGGGGGGGGGGGGGGTGTCTCTTTTCAAAACCTTAAAGCTTACGGACGCATCAAGTTGTATTACTGTCCTGATTAACCGTCATATACAAACAATTGCAGCTACGTTACCTCTGTTCGAGGGAGACCTATGATGAGTGTATTTAGTTTTGTCATATGTGAAAGCTTAGGTTATTTCATGTGATTATGGACACCCATTCTCCCCTCTTACCACATTTTTTTATCCCTTGAATATATACCTGTGAAGATCTAGTAATTGTAACATGGCTCTGGATTACTTTCAATTATTTAAATTTTCTTCCCATTCTCTCTTCCGAATAGTTGTTGGAAAATGCTTTGCGATACGCCTATTCTGGAATACAGTTTTCTCTTTTCTTGTATATAGCGCTATGAAAGTTTTATGTCTCTTTACAGATACGGACTTTACAAAACATGACATTATCGGTGATACAAGGTGAACATCTTAGCAGCGATTTGACTTTCGAAACACATTTCCAAATTTGCATACTGTTGCTGACTATGTTTTGAATCTATGTTGTTATTAAGTTTGTCAATGTATTAGTATCTGGTACAATACGATGTTCATAGGAGACTAACTGTAATTAATAGCCGTTATTGATGGCAATGATATCCCACACATAATAGTATTAAGAACACGTATTTGATAAGACAAGATACAATTCTGATGAAGATGAAGTTAACAGGACCAAAAGCTGACTGACCTGCCCATCATCAGCTGTCAAAATTTCATTTCTTATCTTTAAATTAATGAATATTGACTCAAACCTATTATTTATGCCTTGGGTAAGACACAGTAATTGCTTTCCAATGCGCGTTTAACAGGCTATAAGATGAAAACAAGAAACTTGATTTTCACTTTGTTTTGAGAAGCCTAATAGTAATGACATTCAATGTTGAGTAATTTTTAATGCAATTGAACGTAACACAAGAAGTTAAGAACAGTCTCAATGCAGCTTTAACAGGATCCATATGATCGTATTAGCCAATGTTAAATGACAAATGAAAAACAAGACATCATTTCTACGAGGTCAGACGATCTTTTTATGCTACTTGATTGAAATTACTTTGACCAATGTCCTAACTAATGAAACCGACGACCCTTTAATGACGTGTTTGTGAATTATGTCGTTCTCTATTAGAACTACAGTTCATTATTTTTAAAATAGTGCTTTTAATAATCTGAAACGTTATCTGTTCATATTTGATCCTATATCGACAGCAGCTCGTTGTGAAATGAATTAATGAATGTTGATGAGTGAATTAGCATATAAAAGAAAGTGACGAAGCCATTACGTACGTGACTACTGCATTACTTAGGCTGCATTATTTGACATAAAGCAAGGACAACTATTTCTTCGTCAATAAATTAGCAGTACACGTATGTTATTTTATCAGAAAAGGTTTTTGTAAGAAAGTACTAGCTACTAAGTTCAACTACTAAAACGTTAAGCAAGTTCAATACTGAGTTTTTCCAATCCAAGGAAGCTAGAAAGTTCATTTTTGTCCCACAAAAAGGAAATAATAATAGACATTTAAATATAGCATGAACAGTGACTGACATCCACCACAGTCCATGCCTATCCCCACTGCAATTAGACTTTTAGACTTTTTAGATGTTTGCGTTCTGTGACTTAATTCACAAGCAAAGTTTATAATTTGCTGAGATAGTTTAAGAGAGTTTGAGCACTGAATTACGAGTATTGTTACGACCGTTTGGGCACTGGAGCTAAATTATGCTTTCTTATCAAAAAATGCATGTTTCGAAATATTTTTATTTCATACATATTCCCACCCTCTCAAGCACTTGTTGGTTCTTAATAACAAGATCATACAAGTACAACATACTGCATAACCTAAGTTTTAGATCGACAGAACTATTCTCGAGTACTAAATAATGGGGGGTTTGGAATAATAGGGGACTGGACAATTTGCTAATTATTAATTTTAGGGGGCTCGGAATAATCAGAGACGCTGAAAAAAAGTAGAGATGTTCTTTTTGAAGCATTCTTTAGGTAAACAAGTACTTCACGAAATCGACATATAACATTTTATTTCCCTTTTTGTACAATAGAAAGGTGTCTCTATTTGCTCTATAAAAGTAATTTTCTATCTTCGTTTTACAATAGAATAGCCAAGAAGTTGGTAAAGGTTTTAAAAAACGCCTGCATTAAGGCCAACAATAGAATAACTTTTTAAATTTTTGTTCTAAAATTTTTATTTCCTGCACTGAAATAAAAAATGATGGACGAATATTTTACAATCGGGGGATTGACTATTCGAAAGTCGAGAGTACGTTTCATGTATTCTAGGAGACACAGTAAACGTCTAATAAATTAAAACAGAAAGTATTACCTAGACTTTGCCTAATTGTAGAAAACATTCGGTACGACTTAGAAGCCATTCAGAACAGTCAATCGAAACCCATGAAAGCAAGTAATAAAGCATCGAAATTGTTTGATGCTTATTATTGTTATTTTTATTAGATATGAAATTCTTCAATGAGTTCTTTGATGTTGGGTTAAAATCCAAAATTCTTTCGATTGAATTATCAAAGAAAAGGTATCATTGATAACTGTATATGCTGTCCCCCTTTTTTTAACAGGTTTCTTATTAAACCGAAGTTTATAAAGAATATTATCCATTAGTGTGCATGACAAGTGGAGGGTAAAATCAATTTTTGTCTTAAAAGGCATTCTACAATGTAAAGAAAAAGCAGAGCACATGTTACCTTGGCGATAGAGAAGTATTACCGCAAATATATTAAAAAATGAATGAACAGATAGATAAAAAAGTGAGAAAGATAACAGAAAGTCAGCTCTAAGTATAAGTGTACGATGGATGACATAAAACATACAAAAACAGAAAGGCTTGCTTTAGTTCACGTGAAATGTTTGTAAGTGTATGTAGAAGTCTCTTAAGTTTGGTTGGTTCCTTATTAACTCACGTTTAATTCCTTTGTAAACGTAGTTATCCAAATTAGTTGAGTGTGAACTTGTTAGTGACGCTACAATTGTACCACAATGCTTTTGGTTGAGTGGAAATTCGATTGCTTTGCGAGTGCAGCTCATCATCCCATTATGAGGGGAACCAATTGGCATTAATAGATTGATTATGCCATCTCATCACTGGAGTACCAATCAGGATCAATGGCAGTGGCGGCTGGTTGGGTTTTGCGTTGGGGGGGCGGGGGCAAATTTCAGATTTGGATGTGAACCAATATAGTTATAGGAGCCACACCCCTATTTCGTATTAGAGATGCTAAATCAGAACGAAAATGTAACTTTTAGGTCTGTGTTTTTCAGGAACCTAGGCATTTAGTAAACCTTTGATAAAAAACGTTTACTCTGTAAAAACAGAAGTTATGTAAGCAAGGTTACAGCAAATGTCGTATCATAAGAGCAATACTTGACCGTGAGTTCGCCACAGGTGGGCTTTGATTATTTTAGTTACTCGTTGCTTAAGGAAAGCTTGGGGAAAAACAAACTTTACGAGAGCAATGCTACTATGACCTGGCTATTATTTTAATAATTTATCGATAAATCAAGTTCGAATCAATGCAAAAATCAACAAGGGAGCAACCAAGAAGAGAATCATTGCCCCTTGATCATCAACTTGCTTATGCCAAATGTGAATCGGCCTGCTAGTTCCTTCTTCGTCAAATAGATTAATAGCTGCAAAATTGTAGTGTATTAAACCCTAATAGATTATTTCAGCTGCCACGTCTCATACCTTTGATTACCGATACCTGATGTATCTAGATTTACTCAAATCCCAATTTCACAGGACGAAAAGTTTATTCACATTTTTGTTGCAAAAAATAGACATTTAACAAGAGTATTAATCCCTCAAGATAGAGGTTAAAACAGCTATACCGCATCACACACAGAAACACATAAAAAATGTAAAAAGGGCACATGTTTAACTTAACTAAATAGTCGATAATTCGCATGTTCAACTTAGCTAAATAGTCGATAATTCGCATGTTCAACTTAGCTAAATACTTGATAATTCGCATGTTCAACTTAGCTAAATACTCGATAATTCGCATGTTCAACTTAGCTAAATACTCGATAATTCGCATGTTCAACTTAGCTAAATACTCGATTCATCAAATACTCAAATACGTCCAGTACGTCATGATATTGTTTTTGTTCTATGTTTTAATTACAGTTTTCATTAACTAACGTAAGTGGGAATGCACACAGAGCCAACCCAGAATGGAACCTGGACCTTTCTTCTGACCGTGCGTGTTCACTAGATAACAGAGCTAGTGAGCAACCAAGCATTTTCCATTCTGCCTCTCATTTCCCCAAGTCTTCTGGTCGTTGATATCACCTCTAACTAAACAAATATAAAAGGGAATTCTTTACATTTCGATCCTCATAGGGAATCAATGTACAAAGAATTTAGACAAGCATGCTGAGTAGCGGCCTCGCTTTTTTCGTCAGGAGGAGCCGGCAGAGAAATGGCGCCCCTTCATCAAAAACATAGTTGTCAAGTTTATGAGGAGATTAGCAGCCTTGCAACTTTCTTACCATTTTAAAATTTTAACAATGTTGGGGATTGGAAAACTGATCTTCACGTAAGCACACTTTGTTGCACAAGACATTAAAATGAAAATGGAAAGAAATTGTGTTATCATTTCCGATTACATTAGTTTCCACGATAAGAGATATGTTCTACAAATCAGACTAATAATTTCTTTATCTCTGTCTTTAACAAATTCAAAGTGATCAAAAATCGGTATAAAGGTTTCCTTAATTTTATGGAGCAGGGTTCATTTCAAACATTTAAACGTGACATCTTTTAGGAAAATTGTCAATAACAGTTTCACCATCAAAGTTCTCTCTTTTGTATTCATTAACACATTCTTTCAAAATGTACTGAAAGCAGACGACAAAAAAACTATCGAATATGACAAAAATGTTGTAAAAGAACCTTTGAAAGCTCATTTGAGGTTTGAAGCGAACAATTCAATAATATGTTCTACGTTTAGTGACTGCAAGTTTTTTTCATTGCAAGCAGGCATTCTAATCTTTCTTAGATCACGCTTGATATTACCACAGTTTCATCCTCTTCATTGCTGAAAGCGACCTTTCTTCAATAGTGAAACTAACGGGGGCAGTCATAGCAATGGAATACACCTGACATAGCGTTGGGTATGCACCTATCAACTTGGAATCTGGGTGACAGATGATAGCATGTGCATCAGTGGAGGAAGGAGGCCTTGCTCTTCTCTGTTTCTCATCCACTGTTTCAACTGCTAGTCTACTTCTCACTAGTTTATCAGAACTTATGACCCTCGCCGCTCTGATTTGTGGGCAATCCTCATCTGTGAAATTATTGGCTTGGGAGTAGGCATCACCATTTGCATCATCATCAATATCATCATCGATATGTAAGTCATCTTCATTGTGGAAGACCAGACTACAATTCTTGAATGTCCTGGAAAAGCTAAGTAGCTCGTCGGCGCATGTGTCACAGTCCAGTTTGTAAATCTGTGAGAAACAATAAGGGCCCTCTGAAGACCTTGGGATGTCTTGTACTGTTACGACTTGGGACAAAGAATGACGATGCCTATTCCCGATCAAAGCGCCCTTGTATGTCTTGAAAATGGCACCCTTTGAAACTTTAAATTGGCACGTTGTGGTGGATGGTAGTAGGTTAATACAGCGCGGCGGAACTCTTTCTAGTTTTTGGCACCATTTCTAAACTTTGTGCCCCTTAAACGTCAGCTGGGGGCAAGGCCCCTTGTCCCCCCGTCCAGACTGTCATTGAGCATGCTAATGAACGCAAACTAGAACAGCACAGTGACTTGCTTTGAACCTTAAACCCCAATTCTTCTAAAATTCGAGGTCATGTTATCTAAGATATTGAGCCACCAAAATAAGTAGTGGAGAAGTAGCATTCAGTTTTCCCTAGAAGGATGTTAGCCCCAAGCTACATCTGTTGCTCTGTATTTTCCTTCTTTTGACAACAATAAACAGAGTAGAGCGGGATGAAAAAGGTTATGTTTAATCCTTTTGCTTAACAGCCGACATCTGTTAAAATTAGCCGTTACTATGTTGTTCGCCTTTTCTATCTGATCAAATCAGGCTCACAAAAACAGTGTCCGCGGAAGTGGACAGTAGTTTAAAGTCCACTAATTCTCTTCTAGATAGCGCCATTCAGCTAATTATCAGTCCTATTAGGCTTTAAATATTCTTTTTAGGCTAACCGACGTACATTTCTATTACATATAATAGTCATTGTACGGTGGATAGAAAATATTACAAATTAAAGCTGAAACTGTCAACGAGGTCGGCAAGGTTGTAGATATTTGAAACAATGTTGCATTTCTGACATTGCATTTCCCCCAAAAATGCAATAATTTTCTAACATGTAAGTTAGCTAGAAAATGAAAAGCCTGCGACCTTTGAGATCTAAAATTGACTTTCAACAAAACACATTATTCTGATAAACAATTCTGATAACGTCTAGCACTAGGTGTACAGCTTTGCAAAAATGGAATTCATCTATAGTTCGAATTCAAGAAAATGTTAGTAGTCTTGATTGTCATATTTTGCAGAGTTTATTCATCCTAGGTTGCTTATGCGATTACGAAGTTTGAGTACTCTTTTTGGAACAGGATGTCACTAAGCAAGTGTAACAAAAATCCTGTGAAATGATCTGAAAGGTCACCCAAAATAAATTTTCGTCCTGGCATTTATCATTCTTTCATTTGGTGTAGATGAAACACCTCAGGGTGGCTTCTTAAAGTACAGACAAATGTAAAGCCGAAAGTAAGTGAATGCTACCCACTGACTTTACCTCCAAGAAAAAGTCCTAAAATTAGCAGAGGTCGACAATACGAAACTAAGCTTGTCAGAGAGGTGAGAGAAGTGGTATTTGCTACGAACATTAGGAAATATGTCACATTAAACCAGCGACGACGCACGGGGTACGGCAGGTACGGCGGCCGCCGTACCAGAATTTTCCCCATTCTCGTCGGTTTAAATCTATTTTAGGCAGGCCCGTAGTAGCTATTGCTTGTTTGCAGACATCTCGTCGGTGCATGTCGTTAAGTTCGTCGGTTACTCGCTGCACTCCTATATCTGACCTCACCACTATAATGTGGCGTGCATCCTCCCTGTAAACGTATCAGATATAATACACGCAGTCCACACTAGACCGATATTCCTCCAGGAACGAGTCGGCTAGTTTTATTCAAATTGAAACAACTAACGATTCAAATTGAAACAACTAACTATTTTAATTGAAACAACTAACTCCCCGTTCAAATCGTTCTAACGTGGAAGTTGCCCACACTAAATCTTACTGTTTGCTGGTACTGCTTAACAGCAATATATAGGCAGTGATAGTTTTATACCGGTTTTATGGGAAAAGAGCTTTGATAGAGTACAAAAGTCCACTAAATAAATAACCTTGATGTGGCCATGCCTAAGTTTAATCTATTCTTGACCGAGAGCTAATAATTATCAAAACAATGCTTCTACCAGTCAAACGTCAATTGCCTCCATTGATACCATAGCATTGTTACCCAAACGTTGTCTTAGTTTGTGTATCTACTCTTAAAGTTACTACAGCAACTCAAACCGAGAGGTACCAGGAGGGTACCCCTTTAAGACTCTACTCTTTCTATTTTCATACAACTTCTTTAAAAATCACAACTTTGGTATTATTTTCTTGCCCTACATTGTTGTTCCTTTGAAAGTGATCTCAAATATTCTTGTTTAGAACAACACTTTTGCGGCCCAACTCAGGCAGCCATCTCACAATCAAAATTTATTTTTAGACGTAAGTACTGTATATATTTATGTATTTAATGAACAGAAGACTTGCGTAAAGATGTGCAATTTTAAAAACGTCTTATAAATAAGGCAGCTTTGTTATGTGATTTCAGTTACATTTCGAAATTACCTTATGTAGCTGTTTGTTTGAAAGTGTTTTTCCGTCAGTTTTCAATGTCAGGCATTCTCTTTCATATGGTTTCAGGCTGGTATTGTGGAGATTATTAAGACTCTAACAGAAAGTGTACAAAGTAAAAAACTACTTTCCTTCCGTGAAAGATCAGATTTGTGGCCATGTTTCATGTGTGTTGCAGATATGTATCTGTTAGATGTCTACATGAGAATGCAAAGCTCAATCCGTTGCTTTGGTTTATACTTTGAGCAATACTATCAGTTACATCATAACAATCAGTTGCATTACCATCATTGAACTGTGATTTCAATTTTAAACTTTAACCACTATTATCTGGTATCAGAAATCACTTCTCCTAGAAGACTAAGAGTCTAAAGCACTTCTAGGTTTCTTGCATTTTTATACTTTCCATCAATTTCTATAAAAACAAGTGGCACAAAGGACGTCTGAACTAGACGGAAAGTTTTTCATAGATGAAAACAAGATGATGTAAGCATACTGTAGACGAATTTGGTATTTAAAATGTTCTGATGGAGATTTCCATTCATAAATGTTATGTCAAATGTGACACCTTGGTCTTTTATTTTCATGAAAACAAGTTTGATTTAAGATGATAGTTTGCTAGCCTCAGACGAGCTCCAATAAATTGGCTACAGCCGATGCAAATATAAACTTATTGTCGATAAGAATTATTTTCAGAGATATTATGGACTGCCCTTCCTTCTTGTACTTCAAATAAATTATGGGAAACAATCCTAAGAAAAGGGTCTTCTGATACGTGTGAATATTTCAGATACAAAATATAAATATAATCAATTCAGCTTTGTAATACTGTTAGCATCACATATAGAAAAATGTTAAAAATTTGTGTTATCTCATGGGATAATTATTGTATGGTCTATATGAGTCAAATATTTTATTCGTATTGTGGATGTAATATTGTGTGATTGAGAGATGATCTTTAATAATCAGCATTTCTAACACTTTCCATCAGCATCAACACTTAATTTTGTTGTGGAAGAATTATGATATTTACGTCGCTTTTTCTTGTAGTAAGAAACTAAAGGAAACCAGGGCTAACAAGACGGGAAGATCTCAAACTCTGCCACTTTAGCAAATGACCTCATGCAGACATTGTCAAAGTAAACATGACTATTCTCCCTGGGAAAATTGTCACACGACCTAACTTAATTTGTTTCAGCATTTATGTGGAAATTAGAAATTGTTTGATAAACAGTAAAATCACCTAGTGTTTTAAACACGCTATGAGATCTTAAAATCCTAAAAAGCCAACGAAAATCAGGGGTGATGTAGACACTTCCCAGTTGCCATTGAAAGTCTATCTTTGAGTATGAGATCGTAGGATCTGTGTGTTACCCAAGACTAGCATATGAGTGTTGTTGTGAAAGTATTAGAAATTATATTCTGTTATGGTAGGTACCTAAACAAAGGTTGTATTTCCTCTTGAGTTTGTGTGATTTCCTCAGCATGATTATTTTGTAATATGTTTCTGTGACTCATGTCCTACAATGTGTAGTTTTCCAAACAATCTACAAACACAATATAGGTCATTCTATTGTCTAAAAAGGCTTATTTTTAAACTTTCCACAGAGAAAGACTTTGAAAGCAATTCCCAAACTAGACGTTTTTACATACAGTCAGGCATGGTGACCTGATAATAAAGACAGGCCTGAAATAGCAATCGACCACTGAAGCATAGAATCAAATACCCAGACAGAAACCCTGAGCAATATATGTGAGAAAGCATAGTAGAATACAAATAAAGTTGTATAAACAAAATCAATTTCTTTTTAATTTGTGTTGACATTAATCATTACAAATTCCATTATAATCAGTCATAAAATAGTTTTTATACCGTATTTCCTCAAAAATAAGCCGATTTTTTTCCAAAATATAATTTTTCGGCCTACCTTTGAATCAGCTTATTTTCGAGGTGTTTGCTGAAAGAGAAAAAACAAGATTTAGAACAATCACACTTCTAGCAAAGAACGACTTTCTAGTACGAGCCATTATTACAAATATTTATTTTCAAACAATTCGCGAATGTCCGATTCAATGATAAAAAATTCAAATGAGGCCAGATTCGAAACTTTTTCTACTGGTTTAAAACGGTGTGCAATGCAATGGTTTCACTGCATCTTGCCTTATTTTCGAAGGTCGGCCTATTTTCAAGGCAATACCGTACATAGTCATTGATCGGCGACACTCACAGTTTCAGGTTTTTGTCGCTTCATGGCAATTTCCGATTGCTTCTGACTTATGACTGACTGTGTTGTAAGGGATTATACCAATCGTTCAAGACCATTGCAACAGTCAAACATTTTTTACTTTTGCGATGGCTTCCGACGCTTCCCGACAGTCACTAGCCGAAGGTGTAGATGATAAATACCACAAGACAGTTTAAGAGCACTCCCTCCCGCACTCCCTAACAGACCCACAAAAAACCTCCACAAGCACTTTGTAGAACAAACAATGACCAACCCGGACCCAAACCCGCTACTGGATACCATCACTCCAGACATCCATCATTCGGAGAAAGAACTCAACCAAAAGGCCAGAACATCTCTGGCCCAGCTGCGCTCCGGCTACAGCAGGCTTACAAACCACTACCTCCACCACCTGGATCCTACAAGAGTGGATAACCGCTGTCCAAAATGCGAGGGGACACCTCACAATGTCCCTCACCTTTTCAACTGCCCCCAGAACCCAACCGACCTCACAATAGAAGACCTAGGGAGAAGAATCGCAGCAGTCACCAGATTCCTTCGCCTCACGCAGCCATAACAACAATAACAACAACAACAGTAGATGAAGGATTCTTGTTGTTCGCACTATTTTCTGTGTTGATGAAAATGGTGTTGTTATACTGACTTGACCCGCCGAAAAAAAACAATAAATGAAGAATTTTTCTTATTGGCATGGTTTTCCGTGAAATTGATGAAAATTATTGTGCTATACTAACTTGACCCAATGAAATATCCCCTACCCTGCAACCTTTTTTGTTGCACAGTATAAATTTGACTTTTGAGCTTGAAAAATTCTGAGCAAACAGAATCTCGTCTTCGTACATTTCTTCTCGTACCTTTTGCTTTGCACAGTACGCTTCCTTCTCAATAAAAATGTAATTATTGACAACAAATACACTGTGATTACTAGTTCATATCAGGGATCCTCTTGCAAATACGTAGTATTGTAAAACAACTTTCGAATTCCTGATCAAACAATGCGTTCCATTCATTCATTGCGGATTCTTCCAGACCATTGGGAACGATAGCCGACCATTGGAAGAAAGGAATGATCTCTAATTAACTACGCAACACGAAAACCAGGTTCATCAGCAGTTATAAATGAAGCTTACCACATACCCAGGTGTATAATTTTAAACAATGTAGATTCATTTTATCTTCCGTTATATTCCTTCAATGCATAAAAATCATACTTTGTCTGACAAAGTCATTTAGCTTGAAGGCCAAATCATCAGATTAAAGATCTTTTTGGTTCACACCTATTTTGTTTAGCTAAAAATGATTCATAAAAACGTAATGCAGATAGTTTAATAGTTAGAGGTTATAATTTGTAAGTCTTACCTCTATTTTGTAAAGCAAAACGATGCATTCGTAGTTCCCTATCTTTAAGTCAGAAAATTCGCAAATCGATGGGTTTTGTTTTCAAAATTGGCAAAAAAGTTAAACAAAACTTTTTTACTTTACTTCAAAAACTGAACAAGAATGGCATAGAGTTTATATAGGACAAGCATTGAGGCAGTGTTAGACCCATATTTATTTCTCGTTAGCGGTCTGAAATGAACTGAGAGAATTTTAGTTTTCATCTTCACAGATCCTTTGCTAGGCTAGATTCTTTCGATTATTTAGTTGAAATTTTTGGTAGGAAAATCAAACTTAAGACGCAATTTCGTTTCCGTTGCTAATTACAGTACAATAATGAATATGTATAATAACTTTTGTTACAATTTTTATCAAGATAGTATTCAAATTTTTCGACAGTTTTTTCAGTCAATTTGGGTTGAATAGAAGTCATGAATTTGTTTCTTTTCTGTCAAATTTAGTCATATGACCCTATGTGGTCATCAGGTACACAATTCTGACTTTAATTTCTCAAGATTTACCCTTGTCAAATACAGTGTGGGCGATGTCGCAGATAATGTGTGTATTAATTGGACTTTACAGGTAGGAAGTTTACGACCTATATCAAATATCAGAGGAAGTGAAGTACAAAATTTTCACCTTCTTATTGAAAGTAAAACGCGAATTTTCAACCTACAAGGTTTTAAACCTGTACTTTATTCTTGTAAATTTATGAGATGGGATGTCAATTAACATAGATTGACTCAAGAGGATATTACAATATCTGTAGACGCCATCATTTGATTTAATAGCCAGGGTCTACGTTGAGCATGAATGGCAGGAAAAAGCATAATAGTCAACTGTAAAATAATGCACATATTATGGACATTTTTGATAAGTATTCGAAGAAGAATTATAGATTTCCAGCAAACACATGACTGAAGTATGGAGGAAGTTTGTCTTTTAATAAAAGATTCAGTCATGAACGAATACTCATTTTACAAGATGCAGACTTTATTGGCTTGCAAAGATTGATGTGATTAATCGACAAACATCAACGCTGGCTCCAAAACCGATTAAGTGCGAGACATAAAACTTTCATTATGTTAAGACGAAATACATCTAAGAGACTTTTTCAGAACGAAGCCTGAATTTCAATTTGGTCAATGTAGTGGCTATCATTTAAGGGGATATAAAATAGAGTACCACATCTGATAGAGACACATATTAAAATCTGCAGTGTTTTCAAAATTGTCAATCCAACTAGAATAGCGGTTATATAAGAAAACAGTTACAAATTTCATGTATGCCTGTAGCTAAGTACATAACAGCCTGTTACGAGTGTACATTTTTATATTTTTACTGAGTTTACACATCATTGGAAAGTACTTTGTCTGACATGGCGTACGGTAGCAGTTTTTCCAAAACGGATTGTTGAAATATAATGGGCACCAAGATTGTCTTTGTATCAAGGTGACACAACAATTGATGGATTACAACAATACATTAAAAGACTTTTTGACGTCTACAGTATGGTTAATAGTGGCAGTAAGGATAATCTTTACAAACGAACGGAGCATCACAACGAATATGAATGATAATTGCCAAGTTCAATTTCAGAGAACTATAAGAATAGAAGCTTAATTACAGGAATGAAGCAATTGAGACTTGCAATTGTTTTTTAACGTCATTAAGAAATAAACTGAGTTTACATTACTAGTACTACTACCACTACTACTACTACTGCTACTACTAATTCAACTACTACTGCTACTATTACTACTACTACTACTACTGCTGCTGCTGCTGCTACTGCTACTACTACTACTACTACTACTACTGCTACTACTACTACTACTACTACTACTACTACTACTACTACTACTACAAAGCTTTTTCTCGTTAATAAGCCAGTCCCAACTGTTACTCAGGGAGAATCTTTTCGTTATTTGGGTCGTCATTTTGACTTTGAAATGTCTAACCAGGTTCACAAGTCGGAGCTCACTAA
>JANTCA010029870.1:0-21689 GCA_024741275.1 Chironex yamaguchii | reverse complement strand
CCCCCCCCCCCCCCCACACACACACACACTGGAACATCAAAAGTCGGCGCCAATGTTAACCATATAACTAGAACTTGTAATAGGAGCTTTCTTGACTTTTTTGTGATTCCGTTCTGGCCCTGATCAGGTTGAAAGTTGTCTAGTGTTGTTTTGATTCATTTCTTGTCTTTGTAGCGAGTTTATGAATGTTTGGGTGTGATCCAGTCTTGCAACATATTTTTTAAACTATCAGCTCCCATTCTGTTCTCTCAACACTCGTGGTTTGTCTGTGGTGAGCAGGGCCGCCGAGAGCTAGGACAGGCCCCGGGGCAGCTAATAGAAACCGGCCCCCTTTTAAACTTTTTAAATTTTCAAACACGATATTGGGCCTAAGCGGAACAGTCAACTGTGCTAAAGCTAAAGATAGCAAACAGTAGGTAATAACAACATAACTGTAAGTCTTCACTTTGATATCATTACAAAATCTAACAGAATAAAACAGCTTCAATTTCTTACGGGCACCCAAAATGGCCCGGGGCCCGAATACCCTTCTCGGCGGCACTGGTGGTGAGGCAGATTCGAACTCGTAACGACTGGCTTACAAGAACGTTGTCTTATCCACTTTAACAGGGTGGCTCTAGTAGAACTACCGAAAATTACTTATTTTTTGAGTAATCTTTTTAAAATGGTGTGATCTATGTTTTATTTCATACAGTTTAATCATTACAAAATTAGGTGCTCTGTGCGTTCTATTCCAACGTTGTCAACATAGTAACTTCAACTGACTTCCATAATCAGCTCAGGTCAACCAAGAGATGTGGCCCTGGTGCAAATCGGTCAGGAAGAAGTTCATCACGGTGGGCAAAAACTTTAGAATTGCTTAACTGGTTTGTACCTTTTCGGATTAAACGATACCTCCTAGTTGGCAAAACCGTCTTTATATTGCTTTAAAGTGGTAAATAAACCAATGTCAAATAAATGAATAAATTAAACTATATAGCCTGTTCCCGGTATTCCATGTTTGAGGCTACGAATTTCTTTTCGCTTAACATTTAGATCAAGGAAAATTGATAGAGATGAACTGACGTGGACGAGTGTGATAAGATCACAAACATTTAGGGTATCTTAGGCTCTGCTAATTGTGGTAGCTGTAAAAGAAGGTCATAGGACAATCATAAAACTTCAACTGTTATCCCTAAATCACTACTATTAAATGGAACCTCAAAAGCAACATTTTTGTTTCTTGTATCTTTCTAGATTTACGTTTGCAGTAACCATCATAACGAGAATAAAAATATCTAGACTTGACACCTATATGACACATTCCCACTTTACAGAATAACATAACAAGGTTTGCAATCGACTTTTGTTTTGTTTCTTTCATGAAAATTGCTCACCACTTGTGCCCTTAATGAGTAGCTTTACGTCTACTCGCAAGTATGTCCGCGAGTTGAGCATGTAATTGAAAAGTTGCTAAATGTTTTAGGTGTATACTTTAGCAAGAAAAGTGATGATGGTGTTATAATCTCTCAAAATTACTTGTTCAAAGGCAAAGTCGCGGTCGTCATCAGACATAAAGCAAAAGATTGTATGGATTATGACTGACTTTGACGTTACTGATGGTATATCTTGATTGCAAAACTTTGAACAATGGAAGTGAGGTCAAAACATTAATGTGAAACCAGCAGGTTGTTATAGTCCAATTAACGTGCGTCTGACTTGTGACACAAATCATGTAATTTCCGTGTTTTTAAGCGGCTTTTATACAACGTAACTGCATTCCGAGTCCTTCCCGCCAGTGTTGTTTGGCGGTGGCAAATACTTTTGGCGGGTGTTTTGGTGTAACTTGGCGTACTTTTTAGTCCCTACGTTTTGATGGCGTTATTGGCACATAGCGAGTGACGGCGTATTTTCAGCACAGTTTTAATGGCGTAAATCGTCGGCGGCTCATAATTATGGAAAGTAGCTGGGTTATAGAATGATCAAACACGTTTTACAATTTTTATACAACAATTAATGGAGAATGCAAAATAATATACTTTCACGAAGATCTAATGAACATTTACAGGAAGTGGTATGCAGTACTTCCGTTAAAAGTTCGTTACATTACCACGTTGTTCTTCGGCCTCTTAATTTACTTGCGTACTCTCAAACGGCATTTGTAAAGATAACAAACAAAATTCTCCTTTACGAGATTATCGTCGTTGTTTATAAGAATTTTTATCCCAGCTTCCATAAAATATACTGCTGGTTTTAGATGCAACCTGTAAAAACACTACTACCAATAAAATTACTGTACGTAAAAGTAAAGCTACAACTACAAAAGATAGTAAAACACATTCACAGAAAAAAAGACTATTGGAGAGTCATACATTTCATCTGCTATAAACTAGCCTCACGGCACTACGTCATAGCGAGCTTTCAGTCTAATTACAACGCTTCACTTCTTTCAGGTATTTCAATGGTCAAGTCTCATAATAATTTACGCCTTTTAAGGCAACTCGCGTTAGCTCTGTTTACATTTGTAAAAAAGGATTAAACTGAGACTTAGTTGTTGATGACAAAAGCAGTGGGTAAATTTCCCGGACATTTCCTCGAAATCTGTACTTTTAATGTGCTTTAATCTGAAACACATTTACCTTACATTTCACACATTTTCTAACAGTAAATTACAAAAGAAGAGTCTCAGCAAGATAAAAAAAGATGCGCTTTCTCAGAAAACTCCCTATGACTCCATTCATTTTATATTTGTTCAGTAATTTTGCTTGAGTCTATCTGCAATAAGGTAGCGATTAATCGTATTGTTTTTGTGCGTTAGTCACTCAAGTATTCAACAAGAAACTAGAAACAACCTTTTGCTTGAAAATAACCAAATCCAAGTTTCAAAATCAAAAACCGCTCGGTAAGTGGTTAAATAACTCTACCATTGCCCTCCCACGCCCAGATGAAAAAAAGAGGATTGGACAAGGGGCTAATCTCCCCTTCCCGCATCAAACATGGAATACGGAAACTTGGACAGGAGACGAAGCATTCAATGGTGCCTGGGATCAAGGCGTGTGACATCACATCAGAGGAAGACCTACGATGAGAGGATGCACTTATGACGGCTAGGGAAGAAAGCCTAAGGGAAGTCTCTAACATCAGAGCCTGATGATGGGAGAAGTGTCTCTCGAAACGTAGCTCATAAAAAGCATACAACTCATGTCATGATAAAGCTTCTGTCTACAACAATACTTTTGGTCTTAATTATTGTTTCTCATCGGTCAGTACTCTCGTCCTACCTTCTCTTAACCAATCCCAACTTGCTATTTTATTTCTTTTATCATTTTCATCCAACCACATACACTTTCTTTGCTCATCTCCCAAATCAGGAGGGAAGTGATAAAAAATCAGGACGCGGGATCCCCAAAAAGACTCGTTTCCCCAAACAGAACCAATATTAACCAATCACCAATATGTGATCCGTGATCTCTTTTCTTGAAGAAAAACATTTTGAAAAGAATGGTCTAGTGTTTGGAGGTACAATCTTCAAGCACAAAGATACACACAATTTCCATGAACCTCGTCTAACAACAGAGATAAAAACCAGATTGATCACTTCATCATCAACGGCAGGTGTAGGCGGTCTCTTGCAAATGTGGTGTCTTTGAGAGGTGCAAATGCTGGAACAGACCACAACCTGGTATCTACGATTGTGAAACTTACATTATCACGACACAAAGTCAGGTGTAAATGGAAAATGACAGCCTACAACACTGTACTTCTGAAGGAAAAACACATCCAAAAGCGGTTTGCATTGGAATTGAAGAACAGGTTTGAAGTAATACAGGAGACTATGCAAGATGGTACTGGTGAGGATGACACAGACGTTCCCGAAAATATCATGAGCGAGAAGCAAGCAGAGCAAAAGAGTGGATAAGAACACTGGAAAGCTATCGACGATTGCAAAAATATTAAAAGCGAAGTAAGCTGTGCACGCTTAGAGAGAATACATGCTATTAAGCAACAAAGGTACAGTAGAATAAGTAAGCAGGTGAAAAGAAGAGTTCGCGTAGATAATGGAGAAAGAATAAACAAAGAAGACGGAGGATGGAGCAGGACGCAATGACATGGGAACACTGTATAAGATTACCAAAGAGCTGTGTAACAAAAAGTGGCAATCGGCAAGTGAAATGAGGGTCAAGATTGGTAAGCTACTCATTGAGTGGAAAACAGATACTCCAAAGATGGAGGGAGCATCAAGCAGAGGATGAGTCTCATTTTCAAAAATCACCGTTCACGAAAAAATGAAGTGAAACGTGATTTAGGTAAGAGTGGCAAGTCAGTAAGTTTGAATAACATCAGTGGGAAAATGTTAAGGGCTTGGGCAAGACAACATCAAAGAGACTGCTTCACATGTTTGTCAAGTAAGAAAATCCGTCGTGTCAGATTACCGGAAAAAGACAGTTGCTAAAATACCAAAGAAGGATACCTTACTAGGGGTGATAATAGTAGAGGAATATCACTCTTCACGGTACCTGGAAAACTTGGAATCCGGAAAAGAGTAGAAGAAAAATACATGGAAATGGCAAATAGCTTTTCTTACCTCGAAACATTGTTGACAAGTTCATCGAGTGACATTCCCTGTGCTCTATCAACTTCATCGCAAACTTTTGTAAAATCTTCAACAGCATTAGCAGGGAGAAGCTCCAGAAAATCGTAAAAGTCTTACAGCACACCTGATCTCTTTGTTGGTATTATCAAGGAGAAGTACGCTGGGAGCAGTAGTTGTGTCATCCACAATGGCCAGATATCTGAATGGTTTCCAGTCAGAACCGGCGTTTAGCAAGGCTTTTATGTTGGGCTTCCTTTTCATTATTGATTTGACAGCAGGCATCAGGTAGAAGTTTTCCACCCGGCTTGAAGACTTGGACAATGCTGAAGATGTCACTTCCTTATCTAGTAAACGTTACTTCATGCAGGACAAAACAAAGTGATTGTGCAGGCATGGAGAAAGCACTGGTCTCCAAAGCAACAGTGACGAGACCAAGGTATTTAGGATCAACAACAAGGAAACCAGGAAGATTAAGATCAAGGAGAGAAGCTTTGAAGATGTAGACACCTTCACATACCCTCGTGTTGTCTAAAACAAAAACAAAAACGGAGAATCAATCGAAGATAAGAGTCAAAGACTGAAATTGGCAGCCTTGTCATACTGAGCCCAATTTGCAAGTCTAATAAGTACAGTGATTGTACTGAGATCAGGATGTTCATCAGCAATGTGATGTCTGTACTGTTTTATGGAGCCGACAAGTGGAAGATGAAGGAAGGTGATGTTATCAGGTTGGAAACGTTTCAGAGAAAACGCTTGACGAGATTACTCCACACCATCTTCTTCTGTTCTCAAGTATCAATAATGATGAGCTTTGCCACAAGAAAAAAACACATGTCCAGTTGTGGATACCATCAGGTGCAGGAGACGGAGATGGATAGGGCAGGGCATACTCTGAGAAAGCAATTAAACGAAAATTCCAGAGAAGCCTTGATATGGACAACTGAAGGAAAGAGAAGGAGAGGTCAGCAAAAAACAGCGCGGTGAAGTGCAGAAGTACTGGGTCGGCAAACTTGGATTGAACGCCGACTGGTAGCAAAGACAAAGGGAAGTGGCGGAAGATGCCGGTAAGACTTATGAGCGGACATTGCCCGAAGAGGATAAGTAGTAAGTGAGTGAATCTGAAAATGTGCCTTTCCTCTAACTAACTCACCTTCCGCAAATTTTCTGCTGCTAACATCGCATTAATAACTTATCATAGAAAAACCTTTTCAATGCCCTCCATTCATTCCACCGCCGATTACGTACTTCCAGCTCCACTGTTATTCAACCCAACAATACTAGTGCAGTCAGACGAATAAAGAATAACTGCAAGTTAGGTTAGATGCGTTCTCCTCCATGACCATGGACCACTTTTACTGAAAATGCATATACATCCCTTACTGGGAAATAAGCGCATTGTTGCTTCCGCCAAGAAACTTATGCTTTTGGCGGCAATTTTTTGTTTGTCTCTTTATATGTCTGTCTGTGTGCTAGCAAAATATTGTAAAGGTTACGTGCGGCTTTAAATAAATTTTTTGACAAATGTCCACCATGGATCTCAAAACATGTGATAAGCTTTTGTTGGTGATTCGGATCACAGTCTAGATTCAAGAATTTTAAAACTGTTATCAATCTATTAATGATGGGGCTGTTTCAACATTTGCATACATAGCTTCAAAATAAATGATCTGGTAAATTGTTAAAAAATACAGGATAGGTTCCCAATAGGTTTACAATATATCAAAGATTGACAAAGATGCCGGAGAAACACCGGATACTACGGTCGAGAACGAGGACAAGTTTGAGATCTTAGAAATAGTAATCACTACAAAGGAACAAATTAAGTAATAGACATGCCACGAAGCTCAGCGCAAACATTACCGACATAACCTTATATTGAGAAACCTAGGTAACATACATGTCGACTACTGTTTTTAGTGTAAATTCAAATATTGGGGGTACTGAACTGCCTCCGAAGGCTGCTTGCTTATTTTTTCAATACATTTATACACACAGGGACTCCTGCTTCTGTTGTATATTGATGCATATATATCTCTAAATGCTTGCAGCTGTTACCTTAATGACTGATGAGAAATCACTGCCAATCAACAAATTCCTACATAGAAAAGAATATGTGTTTCGATGGGAATAGAATCTCTCGAAACGTAGCTCACAAAAGATTCGAGAAGAGCCAAAACTGTCTGTATTTCAAGTTATAATTCCTAAATCTCTCTGGTTACAGTACTTATCTACTTCATAAATAGTATCTTTTATCTTACTGAACGTTTTCACACTTTGTGGCAACCACCTTGTAAAAGTTATCATCTACAAAGCCAGAATCGAAACCGCGTTGTTGAGGTTTAGATGTGATTTGTTACTTTTAACTTTATCTTTTAAAAGCTACGCTTAAAGATAAGACTATCACGATAAAGATGTCCGAAGGAAACCGGCTAACAAAGACTGAGGTTGCGTACTAAAGCAATCTGTATTTTTAATTTCACATTTAAAGGAAAAATTACATTCTACATTAACAGAGAAGAGGTCATGTGTGATTTTCACTAAGATCCGTCTAACCTCTAGTGTTTTCGCTGAAATCTGACACGGAAATACCGATAAAATTTACAGGGAAGGGCACCAATTAAGTACTTCTGTGAAATATAAAACGGAAATTGAATCAGTCTCTGTTTTAAAGCAGAGTCTCGTGGAGGAAGAAAGCAACAATTCATTCACAGAAGCGGCATTCTTTATGCTTGGTCTACGAAATGGCTTTTCTGTCATTTTAATTTTTGCCATGTACTGGCTGAAATCCCAGTATTTATATAAGTAAACTCCGGGCTTAAAGAGTGGGACAATTTAAAGAGAAAAAATGAGTTGCAAGAAACACTATAGAAGAAAATTTATCATTGTATATCAAAGCACATTGCAGATCGAGCAATAATGTAAGCAAGATGCCAATAATGCAATCTAAGATGAGACCAGGTGATGACGGGAATGACGATTCCCCGTAGCATCATACAATTTATTTATTACCTTTCCTGCAAAGCCAATACACGATCTGCTACTTTGTATTAAATTTACCCGCAGACCGATACCAGAAAGTTTTTCCTGTCGAACCTTACCAACCACACATGAAGACTAGCGCTAAATGTTCCTAAACAGTAAATTTATCGGACTAAAATTACTCATCACTTCATACATGGATAAACGAACATACTAATTAAAGGTCTGAAGAATATTTGAGATTCTGTCTTAATTTACCCAAGGTAAACTATTGCCACAAAATTTTAAAGGACATAGAAATCATCGAGTTTGTGGAAATTTTAAGTACCTTACGAATGACGTCTATTGCCTTTTCAGCAACACGACCCTGTATTTCGTAGTAAGTTTCATACAGGGACAAAATTGTGGACACAACTTTAACGTCTGTAAAATTTCTTGCTGTACAGAGCAGTAAGAATTAGGCCAAAAAGAATTTCTCCACATCATCCAAGATCATAGTGTTTAGATATCATTACTTTTTGATTACGTACGTGAGAATAACATCTACGTATTAGTTGTCTTCAAATTCTAAGTTGAGGTACAAACAGGTTTGGGCATCGATAGCTTCAAATATGTGGGTAACAATGGTTGTGTTGTCCGTGTCCAGTGAGCGCTTGATCATTTTCTAATCAACATTTTGATATCAAGTGAAACCGACTCATAATGTTTAAATTGTTAATACATTCTATAAAGAAAGGAACTACTCGTTCACAACCAACTTACCTGTTTTATCTTGTTTATAGCTGTTTCACTTCTTTTCCGTGCTAAGTTGTTGTCCTTGATTGTGACCCGGATGAAGCAATCTCACACTGTGCTGCAAAGTTTTAAGATAAAACTGGCGGGGTAAATACTTTCATATATGTAAAGATTACCAAGCAAATAATTAGCGTTGCCGCTTCATTGGGGCGCAAATTAACAGCAGATGAACAAAAGCAGCGAGTTGAAAGTATAACTAGGCTGCGGATGGCCCCCGACTGAGCCGAGGTTTTGTTTGGGTCAAAAAAGAGGAGGAGAACCACTTGATTCAAAAGTATAATGTCATAAAACTGTCTTGTCACGCATTCAATGACTTCATTTCAGCTCTGTCCAATTACGTTGACTTGTACAATTTTGTCTTACTGTATTGAAAATCATATTAATTCACATAAGTAAATATTTGTTCTAAAACAGATTTCAAGGATTTAGCAAAACTTAATTAAAGTGTCCTGAAGGAACTTTCTGTTGTGATAAGATCAAAGTAACTGCACGTTTACATATACGACTGATGCCATGTACTGATTTGAGGTTGTGTTATCTGAGCGTAAATCTTAAGTAAAATTTGTTGAATCATGCTGACCCCACTAGGGGAACGAAAATATATCGTGAGTTCAAACAATTGCGTGAAAAAGGAAAAGAAACCTACTGGGATTCAACCGAAAGGACACGAGAAACATCTATTAATGACATCAATGTCATTCAATGAGCCACTTCTTGTAGTATAAACATCCTTCAAAGAGTAAACGGGGCTAAGCTGTGGCGCAGGGGGTTCGACTCAAATGACACACTTGAAGAGATCGGTCTAAGAGTACAGTATTATAAGGCTAGAGGACTATGATAACAAACACTTCCAATGTTCCATTAATTACAATGCTCATTGCAGTTTCGAAAAATAATGTGTATTGCTACTCTTGGTATAAGAACAGGGGCTTGAAATGAGAAATGATAGAAATATGAAGAGAATATAGAAAAGCGTTATAGATAGATAAAAGAAAACCAATGATCTAATGTCACTCATACTTAAATTTGGCGTCGTTAGAAAATATTCAGCTTTTACTCAACTGCATCTCTAATTGGCCTGCTAACGCGATCGACAGGCACACGTTACCCCGTATGATGGAAACAATCTAGCAAAGACAGCAAGGTCGTTCTTTCATGTATGAGTGTGTGTCTGCAATACATTGAAATTTACACCGAGTTAGCATTAGACAAGTAGACATGCTAGATAACTCTTTAGTTAATCTTTTCAAAAATTATTGTTTGACATTCCTAGATCCTTTATAATAATGGATATTTTATCCTAAAAATGCTGACATCCTGTCTCTTTGCTCCTTCTTTGTTTTATAACTTCAGTGGTCAGTCTGGGAAATTTGACAATTCGACTGACGCTGAGTATAGTAATGTCATAATGCAGGACCAGGTATTGTTTTGTTCCAGTACTAGGCCTTAGCGATATACGCTGATGTCCGAAAAATCTTTTGCAAACTTCAAGTAATCAGTAAAAAGATTCAAATTTTCTCTAATAGCGAATTATGCTCATCGTTTTCATTTCAATACCTGCTCGTTCGTGTTCATAGCCATTAATGTAATGTAAGGCAAAATATGATAAACCTCCGCAACTCCAAATCGTCTGCTTACATGCATAGGTCTAGTGGAAATTAAAAATCCTTAGACGTAAGCTAACACAGTATGTTGTTTATAGAAAAATCGCAGATGGGTCGTTTTCTTCTCTAAAAGAAAGTAAAGTTAAATTTTGCCTTTATTTGTGGCAAAAGTCCAGTCAATTCTTCTTTCCCTCTAACCCCAACTCTCTGCGTAAATCTCAAACGTATGCCTGGAATAGTGCTTGAAACTTTTTTTGCTCTTCTTAATAAATTTCTATAGGCTTTGCCATATATACGTCTAACTCCTAACCATGCACCCTGTAAAAGCATGTGAGCTTTAAGAACGTCTTTCAAAATACACTCTAAAAACTAGCTTCTAACTTCATAACTGTGGGTCGCATTGTCTTCTAGCTATCTTTCACTAACATGCATTCCTCAAAGTTTTGAGCCCAATATCAATGGTTGCCTTCCATTTTCATGCTTTACATACTTTATACAAACCAATCCCAATAATCTCAATTTTACAACCATACCCATACTTCTATTAATCATATCAACCCTGTCTACTACTACCTGCCCCCAATTTTCAGCATTTCTCCTAACTCGCTTACCATTGCGTGGGATTATTTAAATGACTTTTCTGAGTTACATGTACTCCGCAAGAAAGTAAATCTGTTGTTCTCATTGTCATGTCCAAAGGCCTTTACTGCTTATGACAACGACTTTCCCAGCCAGGAAAGCAGGTGAGTTTTTTCATAATGTCAGATAAACCTGTTAACTTTTCGATTTGATTAAATATCCTCCGAATTATTATCCTTTTAATGTTTAGTTAGGGAAATGACAAGGAAGATTAACCGCCAGAGAATATATCTCTTTTCCAGCGATTCCTTAGAGAGCCTATTAGACGGAAAATCCCATTTTAGATATAAATCGTAAAATTCTTCTAGCAGATGATACAGAAAGGCCAATTACTTCATAGGGAAAAAGTGCTAGTACATGATAGTTGAAAAGTAATCGGATTTTGTCATCTTCTTCGTTAACTTTTATGATATTAAATTTGATTTACTTTAAAAACAATGGGCACTGAAACAGTAACTAACACATGCCTCAAAACTGGAGATTTAAACACTAGTGTCATACGAGAAAGTGTTAAATGAAAGATAACATGGTAATATGCCAAATTATCAGATGATATTTCCTTGGCATGTGAAATCAGGTGGGCTTGACTCTTTATAGCAGTTTGGAAATGAGTTCTTTCATGTTTCGGTGCTGACAAGCCTGACCATAAACCGAAATTAAACTGTAATCAACAATATAAATATCTTCGAAATTGGCCACTTAAATTAGGCTACTTCTTGACCTGAAATTATTTATTGATTTTCTTCATTTTAATTCGTTTTTCCTGAGTCTTTTATAATGAAATTTGATTTAACTTGTATTTTATTTTTTGTAATTTCGAGACCATCCAAGTAAGCAAGCCCACCTGACAACATTTTATTTCGACGGCTTTTTGAAACAAGAAAACGATACATCCACAAATTTTAGACAAGTGCATAGTATGTAGGTAATGTATCTATTCGGAAGGAGAACTGCGTTCAGACTACCGTAGAGATGGATCGTTTTCTTCTTTAAAATGGCGGCAAGGTTATAAAATTTATATTTCACTTATCAATTACTAGCTCCACTGCAGTGCTTGTGTAAAAATATATCGTACCTAACGTAGATCCCACTTTTGTTCGTTACAAATTCTACCTATATGATCTCGCCCATTCTTCATGTAAGAACACACGGTTGCATGAAATCATTGAAATACACAGATCTCACTTGAGTGAGCCATCCGACTATGAGGACTAGCCCACCCCATGCAAACAGGGCCTAAAAGCTGTTTTACAGTTTAATTCTTATTTTCGTCCAATTAATAGAAACAATAAAGTTATTTGAAATGGACTGTCTCTATCTACGTGTATTTTCTACGATCGAAATCTAAATGCTTAAAAGTATGTTCAGCTTTCATAGTTAGCGTGTCTTGATGTGATGATTTGAAAAGTTTGTCTCTAAAATGGATTTGTATTCAGGTCTGTTTGTTCCATTTGGACTCATGTCATTGAAATCGCACCTTTTACACGGAATCAGAGCTTCCTTTAAAAATCGAATAAATCGGCTTAAAATAATCAAGGCAGAATCAGCAAAAAGGACTTTTTGTGTTCGGAATGAAATTATTTCTTTCAAGAAAAGGTGGATTTCCACTTCTATTTTGTATTTCCTGTGTATTCAACATAGTAGAATGGCTAACAACAAAGCGTTTGAGCCACAAAATGTGTAAAACAAAGGCTGGGAATGAATGCAGACATGTTTCAATGTGTCTTTCCTTCTTGTTGGCGCTCATTTGAACACCGACGTACAAAAAAAGAAACTGGCGGCATACGGAATCTTAATTGATTTTTGGTCACGGAGTGTACCATAGTGGTCTGTCTTTTGGAAGAGTGTTTCCGGCCAACCCCCGACTTTATTTTCTATCTCCTCCCATCCTGCTTTGCGAGATAAACAAAGGAACTGAATGCAGGTTGATCAATAGGATAAGAGAAACAAAATATCATATTAACTTTGATTGGACAGGAGTATTCGGAGCACTGATTTAGCAGGAGGTAACTTGAAAAGGAAAATAGACTGGTGCATTGGGAAAGTACTCTTATATATTTTCTCTGATGACCAAAAGTTTCTTTTTCTTTCACTTCAGTAGGAACTAGATTGACATTGCACTCACACAACAACATCAAACACATGAAACCATATTTCTAGATAAATAGCGGCCAGCAGCTTAGTACCATGTGAACCCTGGAAACATATTCTTGGACGATACTTTTGAGGTACAAAACTTGAAAATCACTTTGAAAATTTGCGACATTGCGGCATTTGCGACAAAAGCATACTTAAAAGATTTTTTCGTATGACACTCTTCGGAGTACGAATCGTAAGAAAGGAAACTGTATATATGGCGACCTTTTTATAAGAAACATATATAGAAAATAGCCAATGTTAAACATGAAAGGAAAAAGACAAAGCGAAAGTGAAGAAACAAAGCAATATTGGAAGAGTCCAATTTAAAAAATGAATGATTTCTGGCTACAAGGTACTAGTTTTCGTATTTTAATGTAGACAGATTCCAACACACTTAGATGAAAGGACAATCTAGCTGTGCCAATTATCCAAAAATTCTCGTCCTTTACACTTTGGTGCAATCTGAATTTTCTGGTAAATGTTGATCTATGGCAGGCTAGATGAAAAATGAGTGACAATCATATTTGAGTTTTTTAATGCATCCTGCAAATGGTTTTTTGTTTCAAAACATTCTCCTCGAATGGAAACGGCTTTTCATGCCTTTAAAAATAAGGGACGCAACCTGGCTACTTCTCTCTGATCATATTTATCGCCGCTGCCTGCTCTCCGAGGTCTTTTTTGCCAGAGATCCTGGTTGAACTTGCCAAGAAAGAGCGTACCAATTACGCTATACAGCATAAACTACACACTATCTAGTGAATAAAACTACTGTAGCCGTACGTCTTATGGTTTTTTGTAGAAGTAGATATCACAGTAACAATCAAAAGCAGAATAGTATTAAGTTACATATCGAGGCTAATTGGTACTCGACAGATAAAGTCAAAAGAATATATAATTATTGTGAGGTACTGGTTAGTGTTAACAAATGGAAATCTAGTTATGTGTACTTTGCAATTTAGCATTATGATGAGACAGGAAAATATGGAACATTTCAGCTGAACGTTTTAAATTGGCGCTATTGGAAAAGCCGATTGCGACCCTTTTAAAAGTCTATGAAGATCTAACCAATCAAATTAATGAATTCTTCTGACTTTAGAATTGGAACATTATTCAACCAATCAAGTTTCATGTGAATCAACATTCCAATTGTGCGTCTGTTTCGGTTGCTAGGGCAACATATCGCGTAAGTTTGTTGGTTTAATGAAAGCTATTTGTGTTGCCATGCTGGACGGTTTTTTCTGCTGCCAAGCATTTCTTTAGTTGTTCGAGTTTAGAACTTAAGTATATTTTCTTACTAGACAGGTTAATTCAAATGCTATTTGTTCAGATAGACAATTTTTTCCGCAGGTGAGTTAGTTAAGTACTCACATATATTGTTTTTACCAGACTGCAGCCTCTGCTGTCAGGTGACTTGGTTATCTTGTTTCCTATTTGTTTAGGTAGTCGATTTTTTCCGCAGGTGAGTGAGTAAGGTATATTTTTTGTTGGACTGCTGCTTCTGCTGTCAGGGATCCGGTTTGTTTGCTCTATGTTCAGCTATCCAATTTTTCAGGTGAGTTTATCAACTGCTAAGAAAGTGCTATGTTAACTATTTTCATGAAATCTGCATCGCAAGGGACTTCAGTATTGTATATGTGGGAAAATGTTGGCAACAGTTCTATTAACAGGACTTTAGTTATAACTGATCTGAACATTATTATATCAATTTTGCATACGAAAAAACATTTGTCTTTGTTGGGATTGTAGCTAATCCATTGCTAAGGAATGACATTGATTTGGTTCCTTATTACTCGTTTAAGAGTAATAAGAAACTAAATCAATGTCATTCCTTTCTCTGGTAGTAAAAAGTTGACCATTCATTAATAATTTCACTGCATTTTCTGTTAACATTACTTTTATAGAATCCTGTCTTGTGGCTTGACATTTGGATTACTTTGAGGTACATTTGTTAGGTAAGATACCCAAGACAGAATTACCGAAAGAAATATAGAAAGCCCGCATTACGACTTGCGCTGATGGATTTCAAGTTCGAATTACGGCAATGGCCAAGGGAGGGGATTCATTGGCACCGAGAACTGGGCATGATTGATCCCTGTTCACGCCAGTTCATGGTAGAAAATGACATGTTTGGCATGGTTCTTAGATACACATGAGGGCATCATCCACCAGTATTGTTGCTTTATTTTTAGTTTTCTTTCTCTATATCATTGCAGCAATTGATTTGATTGTTGAAAATCCAGTCAACTGAAACGTGGAATGCAATATTTATTCATGGAGAATTAATAACAGTCATGATGAAAAAATTGTTCCTTTACAGGACAGCTTCAGTATCCCAGTTTATATCTCAACCTAGAGAAAGCATGTCGTCCTGGGCACCTGGTCATGTTCTTCTATCATGGCAATCGCTTACTGATTCAACTTTGATGTTTTACTGAGTGAATTTATGATATCTTTTTGTGTAAGCCTTACTTGTATTTGTTAACATAGGTAAATTTGTATTAGGTACAATTGAGAAATATTAGAGCCAGGCATACTGTTCATACTAAGATAACTGTTGAGGTTTTTACGAGCACTTCCACTGTCACTCCTGCGTGCAGTCTGGCTTCCTGTTTTTCTTAAATAATGGTGGTAAAACTGTTTATTACCATCTTTATAACGACTAAGGGGCAAACAAGAAAGAAATGCCTGACGCTGGAGCGAGCCGACGTATGAACACCTGGGTGTGTAAACTTTGCACCTAAGTTATCAGTGTAATATAATATAATATTCGTTTTTAATATAACACATAAAGTTCATTCTACTTTTGTGATATTATCTTGGCAAATGATATCTGAGTTAAAGTAGTGATGCCTGGCGAAAGAGGATTTGTCAGCATCGAAGCCATGAAGGGCTTATTGGAGATACGGGAGCGTGCCTACCGATCCATGGTGGAAATCATGTGTAATCATGTGTATCTCAAAGCAGAGATAAAAGAAATCCGGATAGAGGTGCAGGACCTAAGGTCAAGTTTAGAATTCAGTCAAACAAGCATCTCCGCCATTGAATTAATGCGAGACGCTGCTAACAGCCAGATTACTTTACAAAGCAAAGCAGTTGAGCAACATGTAAACAACGTGAGCAGCCTCCATGATGAAGTTGAATACCTTGAAAACCAATAGCGTCGAAACAACATCAGAATAGTTGGAATGGATGAATTAACAGATGAAGATGAAACATGGGAAAAATCTGAGGAAATAGTTAAAGAACTCGTGAAGGATATATTAGCACTATCGGACATTCAAGGGAGGATTCCCCCGAGTCAATACCTTTGGAAGATATTGTGTCTACATATTCAGGAACAAGTGGCAACGAGCCACACTGGATCACACAAGAAGACCTGAATGATCTTGCTCGTGATTTGTATCTGTCAAAACAGCAGTCAGAGCTCTTGACGTCTCGGCTTAAACAGTGGAACCTAGTCCAGGAAGATGTAAGGATCACCAGATTCAGGAATCGGAACAAAGACCTTTCCTTTTTCGACATGGAAAACAAGTTGTGCTTCTTCACAAACATACCTGGCTTGTTCACTTCCCTTGGCTTGCCACATAATCCTTCAGACTGGCATCTTTTCATAGACTCTTCCACGTGAAGTCTCACTGCTGTGCTTCTGCACAACGGGAATAAATATTCCAGCATTCCCATTGCACACTCTGTCCATCAAAAGGAGTCCTATGACAATATAAAGCTTCTTTCAGAAGCTATTAAGTACACCATGTACAAATGGAGAGTGTGTGGGAACCTCAAGGTCATTGGTCTTCTTATGGGTATGCAAGCGGGCTTCACAAAGTACGGTTGTTTTCTCTATCTCTGGGATAGTCGAGCTGTATCCCAGCATTACAAGCAAAAAGACTGGGGTCTAAAAGCACTATTGTTCCTGGCGAACAAAGCATCAGGGAGAATCCTCTGGTGGACATGAATAAGGTGCTTCTTCCTCCCCTTCACATCAGGCTTGGTTTGGTGAAGAATTTCGTGAAGGTGTTGGACAAAAATGGTGCTGCCTTCCAACACTTGTCTGCTGTGTTCCCAGGTCTTAATGCTGCTAAGCTCAAAGAGGGCATCTTTGTCGGACCTAAGATCCGAGAAGTGCTGAAGGATACTGACTTTGAGGAGTTTCTTAACTAAAAGGAACCGAGAGCATGGGAAGCATTCAAGTCAGTCTGTAGTGGCTTCCTTGGTAACACACCCGTACTAGTTTACCAAGCCTGTATTGAGAAGTTGCTTAAGTCTTGCGAGGATATGAGGTGCCAAATGTCAATCAAGATTCATTTTCTCCATTCCCACCTCAACTTCTTCCCTCCAAACCTTGGAGCAGTGATTCATGAGCACGGAGAAAGATTCCACCAAGACATTACGAAGATGGAGAGCTATCAATGTAAATGGAGCCCCAGCATGATGGGAGACTTCTGCTACATGCTCTTACGTGACATCCCGGAGGCAAAATACACCAGATCTTCTAAGAATACACACTTTTGACTGTCTGTGGTACTATGGATTGCGTAATTGTGTCATCTAAGTATATTGGTTCAATCAGTGTTCGTTATCTATCCTGTTTTATCTGTTATAATCTGCTGCAACTCTTAAAATGTGCACATATATTCTCTGTTTATACTAAAATGAGACTTTCTAAAAGCCAGAAAACTAGAGCAAAACTATTTATAGATTTAAATTTAGCACACCCAAATTAGCAAAAAACACCTATGCACATTCTTGCCTTAGACCAAAATTCTTTTTGTAAACCAGTGTTATTTTCCATGCAAATTGCGCAGTCAAAATTTTGGTGTTCCACTTTATGTTAAGTCAGGACTTAATCCATATCTAATCAAGGATTATTTTAATTTTGAAACAGTATGGGTTGACGTTGAGAATAATAGTGGTAAAAATTATCATTTCTGTTGTGCCTATCGTCACCCAGACTCAGATATTGAAACTTTTACTGAGGATCTGCAAGTAACTTTGTCTACTCCATCTGTGTTAAAAAAGTTTCATCCTTGGAGATTTCAATATTGTCTTTCTTTATTATAGCTCTCAGACTAAGTAAGTAAGCAATTTCTTCCATTTAACATTCACCCTCCTAGAATTTCTGGAAATTTTTCTATCCACTGAACGTTCGTTACCCTTGGGTGCCTAACACAAGGGGGTTAACAGTTGGGGGTTGGGAACTCTTTTAGAAAGTAATAAACGAGGGGTGGGGTTTAATTAACCAGGGGTGGTGGGAGATCTTCCGAATTATCATGCTTGGTGTATGCTTACCTGTTTCGACCACTCATAATAACCTTTCATATGTAGTTATTTGAAAATAAAAGAGAAGATTTAAAAGTATGAATGCAGTTTCATGGTATCTTTTAGAAATAACAAACCACAAAAATTGCCATATAAGTGACATTGGGGATTTAACACTTCGATTGAGGGGGTCTTAATAAATTGTGTGTGGGAGAAGGAATCTATAATCAATGAACTCTCCCGATGTATTAAGCAACCAACAGTACTTGAGATGGAAATAAGTCATAACCTTGGAATTAAAAGATTAAGGAGGAAATTAGCAATTACTATGGAAATCGGAAATCACAGAGAAATTAAACTTTAATGTGACAAATGTGTATTACCGCGGAAAAAAAAAATTACTTCGGAAATTTATAAATTACCAATGGACTAGAATACTGTAGATACCCAGCATTACCACGAACATTACTGCCTACAAATTAGACATTATTCCGTACAGACAGCAATGCGGACTTGCAAACGTAGCAGATTTGGCTGGGGAAGCCATGGTATGAAACACGTAGCAAAATTGAGCAAGAACGATACATTTGCGGAGGGAGGAGTTTTCAATGGTGATTTTCGTTTTTTGTCCAAAAGTGGGACGGAAAATCAATCACTGTTGGAACGGCATCTGACTTAAGGCATCGCCTTGTAAGACTGGCAGACTAGGGACTAAGTTCTGAATAGATGAAACAATCACCACTGAAATCCTCCCCCTAGATCATTGAACTCTTGGTTAGTGTCCTCCTTAAAGCTCTAACCCATTCTTGGAGCAGTCCTCGCTTCTTAATAGAAAATCTAAAAACAGATTTTTTTTGTAATAGTCCCATTTTAAGTCATCACAATACCTTTCTGCTTTCAATGGAAAGCAACTTCATTACTGCATGGCTTTTGTTTGTGGGTGTTTTAATCTACTTCTTTTTCATTATCGGTAGTTTAGTGCAATTGCGTTAGAGGTTTTTACTGTTCTATGGACATTACTTGTACATTGTATTTTTTAACTTCATTTTGTATTCTTACCAAAATCTTGTACAGAATTTCGATAAGTGTGTATGCAGGGGTGAGGGTAGGGGTGAGCAGCTGTATCTAATGTGTCTTATTTAATTTATGTCGTAACAAAGACTTGAATTTGTCATGGAATGTTTAATACAGATTATTTGTGGTTAAGCCATTGTCATCTACTGCAAAATTTATTTCAAGAACAGATTTTGTAAGCAGACTGCTTATGTGTTTACCTTGATTAATTCTTATACGAGTGCCTTCAATTTGGATACTTGTTCAGACAAGGGTTGAACCTGGACTTTAGGGGTTTTTTGTTCTAAGGTGTAAGGGGGTATATTGTTTATCATTCACTCCCCACTCATTAAAGAGTCCCCCTAGGGATACGTCATTGTCGAGGGAGCCTCCCTGACTTGTTAGAGCTGGTATTGGAATTAAAGACGAGAGGCAAAGACTACTCTGTTGGAGGGATACATCCCATACGTCTTTAAACAAAAAACCCCCTTAAGTCCAGGTTCAAAAAATGTTTACCAATGGAAAGATGTTCTTCCGACATTTTGGTCGTTTTTTTCCTTGTTTAGTCCACCTATTGGTGCAATTATATGCTTAACATGAAACTGCCATGACTTTAAAATAAATTTAGCCATTATATGCGATTAATGAATGGACATTGAGACTGTATCGGGAATCAATGTTTAGAAATTCCCGCATTTCCCTCAATTTTCTGCCAAACTAGAACCGCCATTATGAAAAGTTAGAAATTGAGGAGCTTTTCATCCCACTGAGCACTCTAGCCCTAGCTTCTCTGTGGCAGTAACCCAAACGTGTAACTTCGCAATCCTCAAATCATGAAGTGAACTCTATGCCAGGAGCAAACTCTATATTTAAGTGTGGCACAAGTAGGAGAAATACCGAAAAGGTATATTTAAAGTTCCTAAGGTGATTGATGCAGAGGCAAAACATATCAGAGAAATGTGGATCAGTCAGGAAGATCCTTCCTTCAAATCTCAGAAAGAATGGGACATATTGCACATATACAATTGCATTTTGCCCCCATCGAACACAGCGAGTACACAACAAATTCAATTTTTTTAAGTAGGATTTATAAATGAGCATATTCAGCAATCTTTCATCAAATCTCCAAAAGAAAGAGCATGCTGCTGCTGAGATGCAAAACTTTGGAGATAGTTACAAAAGTTAGGAGGTTTCTCGTATCATGTATCGTTAAACAGTATCACTGCCTGAAAGCATCAATGCATGTGTAGCGATTGGCTTGAGAGCCTAGGCCTATCATGTGGCACTTGAAAGTTCTATGTCCAAAAATACGTAAAGATAAACTTACCTCAAGAGCAATCATAGCAAGTTCTTTCTCAAAATCTTCATCGTTATCAAGTAATTGTGCCTTGAAGAATGTTTTAATTTGGATGCACTATAAGAGTCCGTAACTGAGTGGCAACGAGATTGGGAGATCCGGACGATAGAGTTTCCAGAGGAGACACTTTTCTATTGAATATGATAGCACTTACTAATTCTGAATATTCTTTGCTTTATCGTGGTCTTTCATACCCCTAACAAACCAAACCATTGATGACACAGGACAATTCTTTAAACAACTTTGACTCAAAGCTCGTTTTCACTGATCCCACTATCCATGACGTATCATCCCCTTAAACATCCAGTCAAAGAAAAATCTTAGTAAAAAATCACCGTATACTACAGTCCAATCCTCTGACTGCACCTATCTCCCCTGAGCCACACATGATATCTTACAGATGTGACAAAACACTACGGGATCAACTCGTCCACAGCACCATCCAGAAGAAACTCACCTCCACATCACCAACCACGTTACCTGGTACATACCACGCCATAGATCACGTTGTAAAAAGTGCCCTTCGCATGCACTACATCATCCATCAAAGAACCAAAGGGCACTGTTTACATTCATCACAGCTATCGGCGTACCACAACACACGCATACACTACATCATCAAATGCACTGAATGCAACGTTTTGTACGCAGGTGGAACGAAGTGCTCATTTTCTGAGTGTGAACACCTGGGCGACATTGTGATACACCCTTAGAATCATATTTTTGCCAGACCAACTACGGTATCACAATCGACCTTAAGTGCACTGTCATTCTTTACAACATTACAGACCACCATTCCCCATTCTGTCACTTGATCATGGCCTTGCAGGTCGAAAATTCATGGATCATTATCTTTTTCAAACAGGTAGTAAAGTTGCAAATTTATTTCTATAGTTATATACTAGCCCCATGGCACTACAATTTTGTGAAAAAGTTAGCTGCACTCTCTTTTCTAGTACGATGGAGCATTTAGAATTGTTGGGACGTCAGAGTTTTTTAAGGATTTTCTCCTCTTCTTCATTTGTCAGCCACGTACTCATTCATCAATGTTTGTCAATAGCCAAGCACAAATTTAAACATAACAACACTACTAAACACAACACCTTTATTTCTCTTTTAGTTTCTTTTGTTGTCACTAAGACCCCATTTGGGATATCCAACATTTTGCACCTTTTCACTTGTTTCTGTCTTGTCGATTCGTTTACAATTCCCAAAATAATCTTTTTGTGGTACAAAACTTGAAAATCGCCTTGAAAATTTGCGACATTGCGCTAAAATCATACTTAAAAGC